>JBBPCS010004830.1:0-10980 GCA_037974645.1 Hollardia meadi | reverse complement strand
CGCCCGGCGCCTCTCACCCTGGGCAACTCCAGAAAAGGAGAGAGTCCAGCCCCTCTCCAGGAGTTTGGTTCCAGAACAATACAAGATTATATAATGAAACATTGTTTTGGTTGTAGTTCCCTATGCTACAAAAAAATATAAAAAGCTAATGAAGAAATAATCACAGTACAAAAATAAAACTATGGCAGCGAATACTTCTGTATTTGTTTCCAGGTGGCAGCAGGGTGAACAGGCTGTGGCTGGAGTGGGTGTTGTCTTTTAGTATCCTTTGGGCTCTGCAGGCACCTCACCTCACTGATATCACTGATGCTCGGTAGATGTGTACCAATGATGTTCTGGGTGGTTTTAATCAACCACTGCAGAGCCTTCCTGTCTTGGACCGTGCTCGAACCATGCCAGTTTGTGATGTTTCTAGTCAACATGCCTTTTATTGTTCCTCTGTAGAAGTTGACAAGAACTTGGCGTGATCATTTTGCCTTCTTGTTTCCTTTTTGGTGCATTTAATGGCATATTAATTTATTTTTTGAGTCATTAAGTCATTTCTTTATTCATGATTATGTCCATACTCTCATCGTTTGTGTGCATAAATAAACACAGGCCATCTAACATTGATCACAACAACCCTCTCATAGAAACAGGACTGTAATTCCTAGTCTTGATAAGTCAACAATAATTTCTTTTGTCTTATTGACAGAGAGAGATTGTTGTCATGACAACATAGAGCTTGTTTTTTTCACTTTGCTCACTTTGCTCCAATGGGCCCCTCTAATCATCGTCAATTATCACTCCGATCACAGTGGTATCATCAAATGGCTGAAAAATTAAGCCAACGCTGAAGTGCCAAGTCAATCCCCATAAGACCCCTTGTTAAATGCCCAACTTTACAGCAGAAATAAACATGTTTACAGCCGGTGCAAAAATTGCTTTTTGATCTGTATAGCTAAATTCCCTGTTCATGACAACTGTACAGGTGGTGAATTGTTATTTAACTCACTCGTTTAAATTATATTAAGGCTTAATTAAGGCCGTGGTCCTTTTGAATGACAGTTAGCTGCTAGCTGTCAGCTACGCTTCACCTAATTAGAATCACTGAACTCGACTTCTCTGCTGTTTTTATGGTGTTGGTGCCTTTTGGAGAATTTTTCATTCAAATATCCGAAAAATAATATGGCTCTGTGGTTTATTGTACTAACATTTCATCCAAGAAGTGGATGAAAGTGCTCCACCTCTTTGCCCATTTTGAGATTAGCCGGGAGTTAGGTGGAGTCGGGCACTGACTGAGCTTTACAACTGGCTCTACAGAAACCTATGGGTGATGTCACACAGACTACATCTAGTTTTTACACAGTCTATGGGTGTTATAAGAACATTTGATGATACTATAGTTGTAATATTTGGCAATAGAGTTGTGTGTAAATAGGTTGTACAGTAGGGGACAGTCTGGAGCCTGTCTGTCAAAAAAAAATCAAATATTCAGCTGCAGATGGACTTAACCAATAGTTTTAACATCGACTTGGATGGTAGAATTGTATTAAAAGTAGAGCTACAATCACTACACAACATCTTGAACCAGTATTTTTTCTTTTGTTGGTGGACAAAAACATTGTGAGATTTTACGTCATTCACAGATGAGTACAGTACAGACAGTACATGTCTTTACAGTAAATCATATTTGACTTAATGTTACACTGAGTGGCTTGAAAGCACGAGGAGCCTTGCTACGTTCCCCACACTCACTGTTTGAAGTCAGAGAGTAGGTATTGTACCATATGACTTTTTATGAGGCCATAAGGTAAAACAAATAGGGGTTTGTTTGGTGCTGATAGGACTGTGCACACTCTTAGGGACTGTATGAAGAGTATGCCACATACATAAAACTGGCCTGCATCAGATAGGCTACAATACCGCAGGTGTAGGAGCCATGAATGATGTCTGGAATTAATATATTTAGTAGTAATGATAAGGTTTGATGGTTTATATATTTTGGTATTATTATCTGGTATTATTTGTTGTCATTTATTATTGCGTGATTGTGGTGATTGATATATTTGGGTCACATGGATATGGGCGGGGATACTCAACTGATTTAGCACCTGTTCACCTGTGTGTGTGCGTTTGATTGGAAGAGAGGGTGAGTGGGTCGCCGTATTTTTTGTTGACCGCTATTTTTCGCTGTGATCATTTTTTAGCCTAACTTAGTTTGTACACGTTTCAATAAGTTGATCTTTTTTTCGGTTAATAAAAATTGTTAAACGTCTTCTGGATCTCAGTGGATCTTTTCTTTGATAGCGCGTCAGACAGGTAATCACGGCCCAACATCAGCCTCTCAGCGACCTTTTAGTTTGTTTCCTGAAGTCGCTACAGCAGGTTAAAAGGGAAAATCTTTCACCCTCCATAAATAATAAATATATCCTCTTATGAATTATGAATGTTGTTATTTAAGCAGCATTTTACACATTATTCTTTTGTCTGAGTACATTTTCTGATCAGGGGAGTACAACAGCTTGTAGACACATGTAGTGGAATATTACCTGAGTGACATCATGGAGGGGGAGACCACACAAAAGAAAAGCTGCATTACAAACTTGAGGTGTGGCCGTTTTTATCAGACAAGAGGAAATAGTGCATTTGTTGAGGACTATTTAAAGCAGCGGACTAATCCATATTTGGTAGTCTTGTAAGTAAAGTATTTGCTGCAGCAGGACAGTGTATGTGAGATTGTGTCAAAATAAACTACAGTGTGTGTGTTCATGGTAATGAAGGAGCCTGTCACACAATGCAACAGTGTGGCTCATTCATGTGTTTTTATGTGGACAACAATGGAGCTCTATGACACAGAGGAAGGATATATCAGGCTTTGATTCACACACAGCACTTCTCATTATAAATTGTTGCTTTGGGGTTTTCGCAGGATTTGTTGATAATAAGAAAAATGTAGCCTATTACCACAGTGACTAAAGGAAGACTTTGCACATGGTCCAGTTGAAATACATTTTGAAGAAGATTTATTGGAACCAGTGTTTCAGTACAAATGGCTTCTCTGGCTGCGTATGAGACTTTATTCCTTTCAAATTATTCATAGTGTGTTTTCTATCAAAAAGTGATGTTTCATTTGCATCCTTCTCAGTGGAAGCACAGCGTTAAAAAATAAATAAATTATGAATTGTGCCCTGCAATGAACTGGCAACCTGTCCAGGGTGTACCCCGCCTCTCAGCCAATGACAGCTGGGATAGGCTCCAGCCCCCCGCGACCCTGCAAAAGATAAGTGGTGATGGATGGATGGATGGATGGATGGATGGATGGATGGATGGATGGATGGATGGATGGATGGATAATGAATTGTTTACAAAATAGGCATAAATGTCACATTCATAATTTTTACATGTAAAACACAGTTTTACATTTTTGTTACTTGGTGTACATGATGTAGGTAATCTCAGACATATATTTAGCATTTTGCCATATCTTGTTTTGCTAAATGGTTTATAATGTAACATTAGCTAATATTTAAATAAAAGGAATAGGTCAGCCTTTTTCAGAAAAATGACATGTTCACATGGGTCTCCTGTCTGTGTGTTACAGAGCTGGAGTCAAGACGTGGTAAGCTTAGCTTATGTAAAAATGACAAATTGTGCTTTTAGTCATTTAGATGTAGAACAATGTTTTGATGATTTACTGAACACATCTGGACCATGTTGCTGACAGTAAATGTTTATGTATGGTTTAAACCAACATAGTTCATTAGTCAACACGCATCAAGTTTATTTCATCAGTACACGCTCATCAAGAAATAGTTCCACCATTGACTGTAAAATAAAGATGGACGACATGAGAGCTCCCTAAAAGTGAAGCCAAAACGTCTTCATTGCCCCCTGGTGGTTGGCTGCAGTAAAGGTCATAAACCCCTCCCCCTCCATGTTATCAGATGGGACATGGGCCAAACTAAAAACTACAAATCAGATGAATTTTCCCTAAAGATGGTAGTTATCATTTTAAGTAGTTCTTATCACGCCTATCAAGTGTTCATTTTTCTGATCAGTTTGGTTTTAATTAGTTATTTGATGCTATAAAAAGGGGGTGAAATGTCATGATTGACAACTGAGCCCTGCTCGTGAATGAATCGGGCGGGTGTATGGGCAGTAACTCAACACCGTGGCTCCACCACTGGATCACTCCGAGAAGTGGAGACATGTCTTTAAATACAGTATGTCAATGGTTCCAGCACATCACTAGGTGTTTTTGGTTTTTTAATTTGGAGACAGCCGGGCATGTTGTTTCCGTCCTGCTTCCAGTTTAGCTAAGCTAACCATGATATTTCCAAAAATGTTGAACTTTTCCTTTAACTAATCATCTTTTACTACTAAACATTGTTCTTAGTGTGCATGTGTATGTGTGGTCATGTGGGATTGACAGAGGACACTTTTTATGATGTTGACTGTCATCAAATAACATACTCGTCATAATCTAATCATTAACATAAGTAGATGATGTATTATTTAGCCAACGCGTTGGAAAACAAACAAGTGGCAGCATGTGTACAAGTAAGTAGTGTGTAGTGACACCACCCAGCAGTCATTAAATTAGACGATCCAGCAAAGCTAAAACACTGAACAGTGGAAACAGTGATTAATGTGTCTGGAGTGCGTCATTAGCACTGCAGCACATCTATATGTACAGTAAGTGACAGCAGGTTCACACACGACAACATTACATTTACGTCCTGAGACGTAGAGACTGCACGGTATGTTCTGTCTTTGAATATGTCATGCAGGGAATATCATTAACCTCTGCCCAAAACCTCCAATATCCCAGTGTAATGTCTAATGTAAATTTGGAACACACTTCCTGACCTTTTCAGAGTAGAAGTTTATTCCTTTTTTCCACCAAATAATTTCCTTCTTTTCATCTCTTGCATCTTTTTGCGAGTCACTATAACCTTTTCTGATATGTTGCCCACCTACCGACTGTTGTGGACCGCCTCATTGACCACATAGAAAGAAAAACCATATCTGACTTGGAAATGAGCTAGCTTACCTTTTCACTGTCAAATGTCTGTTGGTGGAGTAAAGCTTTGGGTCAGAAGGATTTTTTTTTCTGCCCTTTAGAACCACAGTAGCTTTGCTGAGCAGTATACGTTTCTCTTGTTGATTCTAATTCAGTTTTAGTCTTATTCTTTTCATGAAAATGTATATATGCTAGTCATTACTGATTTAACCTTTGATTGGCTTAGGGTTAAAATCAACCCTCCATATCAGTTCAGGGATTGTTACTTAAATTTTTTGATGTGTGTCCAGCATGAATTTAAACTTGTTATGCCTTCTGAGCACTCTGAGGCTACAGCTGTCACAATCTTGACAAAGATTTGCAAAACCCGAACCAAAACGCTAACCCCAACCCAACTAACAACGGTTACAAATTTTTGCGTTAGCTTGCCTCTTTAAAGTATTTTGGCTTGTTGGCCCCTGTTGGCCAGTTGTTTTGTTGTTGTTGCTTCTTGACTAATTTCAGAGACGTATGCCTACTGAAATCCAAGATGCTGATTATTATTGCAAGAGGCCAAGCAACAAAATTATATTTTTAGATCTCGCTTTCATTGTGGGAAAATAATCCATTTCATAGTTTTCATGGCAGAACTGTGCAACACTGCATGCTCCCCACTTATACATACAAATAGAAATCTCTAATATTTTATCTGTATCTTTGGAGCATAGGTAGTGCTGCCGGAGCGCACCGGAGGGCCGCTCCGCTACTTTTTTTCTTCAAGTGAGAAAATAAAATATTCATAGTGTAACGTCCCTTAATGGGAAAACTACGAGATTTTATCTCGTTTTGCTGGTCTTTCATTCTTTTAACAAAATGGGCTACTGTGGGCCGTAGCCTACGCCCGAAAAAATAACCTCAACAAAACAGTCAAAGATGTCATTTTGACATTTAAGGTGGACTGAACGATTCCAACGTCAACTCATGCTTTGAAAGACATGCAAGAAAATATTCCACCTTAAAAATGCCGGTAGTCTTTGTGAGGTTTTTTTTTTTTTTTTTGCCGGTTTATAGCACTGACATATCCAACAGTTTTAAGCTAAGTAGCTAACATAACGATGAAAAGGCAGCAAAACATCCTTTAATTTTTTGGAACGGCTAAAGAGGTACAGGTTCAATGAGGTTCAGTGTGGTTAAAAACAACAATTTAAAAACAACAACCCTGGCAACAGATCCACGCCCACCTTGGTTGGCGTCTATGCCTGCTAACGTTAGCTAAGAGAAGTGGAATGAAACTAAGTACATTTACTCAAGTATTGTAAACAAGTACTAAGTTCTCATTTATTCACAAATAAATGTAATCATTCAAAATACTTGTTTTGGCTGATTGCTGCATTATATTCTCAACATGGTGATTTATGTATGTAAACTTGCTGCTATAATGGTTAGCCTACTTCGAAAGGAGCAATAACTTAACCGTACGCGTGCACGCACGTGCGCGTGTCGTGTATGCGCGTGCACGCGCCATAGATGCGCTCCTGCACTTAAATTAACAGCACTACAATCCTGCTTTGGAGCCACGCTGAATATCGTCTACTTTTGATGATGATGATATTTTGACATTATTCTCACCAAAGCCTGGCTGTTAATGAGGTTATACTGACAACACTATTTGCACATGCATACGAAGCCCTAACATACAGAGGACCGAAACTGCCCAAATCAAAAATAAATAAAGAAATAAAAAAATAATGTCATTAAATGCACCACAAATAATAGGATTTCTTGTAACTTTTGTAATAATTCCCCTATTTATTTACCTTTCCATTCACTGTTCCATTTTATTTATCAATTTACTCATTTTTAAATTAACTTATTTATTGATCTATTTATTTCTGTATTACTTTCCGCACACTTAAAATTTCTGTATTTCTTCATGCATTTCTGCTTCATTATGCAAATGAGAGGGCTGTCATTCAAACTGTGCCATTGGGTCAACTTTTTGCTTATTGGTTGATTGACATCACATCATCAGTGCATTGATCGATTATACATGCCTGGCTCCTCACACAGTTGGATCTATGCACTATGTCATATCAATCAACCTATAGGCAATAAGTTGACCCTATGACACACTTTGAATGACAGCTCCCTCATTTGTATAAGGAACCAGAAAAGCATAAAGAAATATAAAAAGAAATACAGAAGTGTGGGGAAATAAATTGGGGAAAAATGTAAAGGGATAATATGATTAATATAATTGTGCGAAACTGAGTGTGCGGCGGGGTTCGCGCGTTTGGAGGAAACACCTATTTGTATCACCGGCCCAGATTCCAGAGAAATTTTGACACAAAAACTTTTGTGCTTGATAAACAAGTATGAGTATATCAAAATCAACATTTGAAACATGAATATTAAGTGAAGTGGTCTGACCTGAAAATCTGGTGATGACAGGCACTTTCACAAACTGCTGTTTTAGATACTTTTGCCACTCCTCTGTGCACTTGTGCCAACACTGCCCAACTGACAGTCACTGTACTGATCAGTTTTGCCGGTCCAGTCAGTGATGTGGTGCAGATGTTAAAAGTTGGAGTGTGTGAAGAGATTGAAGCCTCTCATGTTTTTCATTGTCACACTTACTCATTCTCTCTTGTCTCAGTAAGAAAGGAGGAAGCCTTCTCACCCCTTGTTAGGCTTCAGGATAGAAAACAGCAGGGTTGGCACACATTCAGAGAAAACGTATTTTCGTCTTAGCTCGGTCAGGTTTACAAGAAGTACAATAACTGTGTGTGTTCGTGTGTGACTTCTCGCCTTTCCTGCAATAAACACACCGCGTACACTCTGTGACATGCTGCTGGCCAACTGTATCATCCGACCTTGGCAACTGAATGTGTGTTTGTTTGATGGGGAAAGCCGGTTCTCTATCCCTTTGTGGAGGCTTGTTTTTCAGCAGGGTGTTGGTTTTCAACCTCTTTCAGCTCAGTCATGGGGGATTTAACAGCACTGAAACCCAGCACCTCACCTGGGATAAAGTGAAAACAATCCAACCTCCCGGGAAAGTGTGGTGCTGCTGCTGTTGGTGCTGTGTGTTAGTTTAAATGCATTATTTATATAACAGAATGAAATGTTGAAATCAAAAGTTTCTTTGGGTGTAAGGTAATAATATATGGAAATATAGTGTTTCAAATACAAAAATAAATCAGGACTGAACATCACAGAAAACAAATGGAAATGGTTCATGCATGGATGAAACAAACAATAGTAATGATAATGTTGCTATTTTGTGATATTAGAGAATTACAAAATGTAATGGAAGAGCAAAGGGAGAACATGAATGAAGTCAATTTCACAGCTATTTGGCCATTAAATTGGGATAGTTCTTCTGCACAAATGGAAATTTAGGCCTGACGATGGTGCTAGAGGTAAGGGCAGGGACCACCAAAAACTGGTTTAAGGAATATCCACAGTACATTTCATGGTTTTTAATGTGTTTTATACAAAAGATGACAATTATTCTTGTGCAGGTGGACAGCTCATGTAGAATGGGCATATATAGCTTCCTACTACTGCGATAGGAAATATAAGCGGGTCACCATTTCGATACATTATGAAATCCAGCCATGGGCAAACTTTGATCTGATTGTGGACTAGAGGGTAAAAAAATCATCAAATCATCAAAAATCATGAGCAAAAAACCCCAGGGGATGATATCAAATTTCATGATAATCTATAGAGATGTCTTGCTCTGAAGGAAGTGTCAGACAGATGGATGGATGGATGGATTCATGCTTAGTGTAAAGACGCACCGGAAGTCGCGCCCATATTACGCAAGGTATCATCGGGCCTAGGAATAAGGTGGATAGGGTTGGATGATACGATGATATACAGTGAGACAACATAAAATTGGCAACCTAAAGATTTTTCCCCCCCTACCATTTATACTATGGTAGCTATCATATACAGTACATATGCATATACATATACAAATATCTGTGCTTATACTAATCTATTCTGAGCAATGTTGCCAATCAATGAACTGTGCAATACTGATTTATGCCAGCATGGTAATGTTATATTTTTCATTAACCATTCTCATGTAATGTTTCTATCCTACACAGTACACAGTGCTTTGTCACATGACCACCACAATGACCAGTGAATTACAGTAGTCACAGTTAGATATATGGGATATTTCTTCTTCCAAGAAAATGGATAGATGGAACAGAAAAATTCAACTGTACACCTGAATTCAGGTTTCTCTCTTCCACCACTCTTTCACTAAGATAAGCTTATTGCCTTGTTAACTCATCCTTAAACACATCATTCAAACAAGACATGAACGAAATAAAACTCACCAAAACCATCTTGTTTGTCTAAATTCTTAATTCACCAAGTTAGATGTGAAGATATGCTGGCTCCACATGAAGTTTCTTCCTGCTAATGATTCAATTAATTAAATTAATGGCAACAAAAGAAACATATATTTCATATTCTAAAAGTAACGGATTGCTTATTTAAAAATATAACAAAATAACTGATTACTTGAATTGCAAAACTAATGCGTTATCTTACCTGTTACAACAAAAACTAAATGAAGTACTCTAATGCATAGAGTACTCAGATGACTTTTTTGACAACACCCTTTGACATCACTCTTCATGCATTTTTCAAGCTGTTATTGTGACCTTTTAGATTTTATTCCTAAGAGTTGTCTTTCGCTGTGACACTTGCCAGCCACAGCAACTGACTGGACTAGTGTCATGTCTTTACCACAGGCTCTATGATACACATACTGTGTGGTTTTATTTCATTCATATGGTTTAATAAGAAGGCTTCTTTAGCTTTAGTGGCGTGGTGTTGTGAAATGGAGGTTAAGTGCATGACCATGCTTGAGCTTGTCTCTAACTTGCAGTACTTAGCAACAAAAAGGGTGTCAACCTACAGTTTAGTGTTTCTGCCTTCAGGAACTCTTTTGTTCCATTATACAGTCATTACTCTTCATAATAGCCTTGCTCGACATGTGGCACTCCATGTGAGAATTCATTCACAGTATAACATCTTTCATTAATGATGATGGAAAGTTTTGATGAGGAAAAATTAGCTATTTTTAAAAATTCTTTTAATAAGTTCAACATAAAGTTCATTTTGGGGTGACTATAAATACTGCCAATACTAAATTGGAGTGTGTATATTATAGATCCCATTCTGGGCAATTAAACACACTTCTTAAGGCTGCACTAATCGATATTTCCCCGCAGCTCAACAGAATATTTTTCTGTCTTTCAGCCCATTGTTTTGGTTTTACACTGATTCGTTGTTTTTAGAAAAAAGGAGATAAAACAGCAAAAGAGTCAATATTAGATTCACATTCATCAAGTGGACACACATGAATCCAATTGAATACCAAATGTTTTCCTGTGTCTGGATATGCTGCCCCAATCTCTGTGGATATTTGCTCATTCACTTCAACTGACACATGTACAACAATTGAATTGAAGGATGTGCTTCCTCTTTTGGTGCAATCTATGATTGGCACCGGCAAAATCACAGGTTAGAGCTCCCCTATGTTCAACTTTGACCTGAAAATTGTAATGGTCGTCCAACAGAAACAGAAGCTACCAGACTACAATTGCAAAATTGCTTCGATCGATGTTTATTTATTACACCCAGCGGAACTGTGACATCAAAAGTGCAGGGCAATTTTGTTGGATGGAAGGCCTTTGTTTCTGTACCTTTGGCACAAAATGGAAGGAACTTCAGGAAGAACAGGACACAAGCATCCCATAATAATGCTTTCACATCATGAATAAAGACACATTTCTCTTCACTACATGAAGTCCATTTACTGATTTTGAAAATAATAAATGTTGGGACACAAGGTGACAACTAATAGATTAAATTTGGCTATCAGAAATAATTAACAATTATCAAAAATAATTATTAATTATATTAATTAATAGGATCTAATTTACATTAGATCACCTCGGGGCACCACCCTT
>JBBPCS010004829.1:0-10981 GCA_037974645.1 Hollardia meadi | reverse complement strand
CACACACACACACACACACACACACACACACACACACACACACACACACACACACACACACACACACACACAGACTAAACATATTCAAGGTTATGTTCCTACAAGGAGTGTGGGGGCAGGTCAGCTCCATAATACATCACTTCCACTGGTTGGCATTGTATTGTGTATTATTGTTGAACCCACCATAGCTCGGCACTTAAAGCCTCTGATCCATGAAGAGTGCTGGTGTGTGTCACGGTGATGGATATAGCCATTATCATGCCCTCCTTGTCTCTGTATCTGTCCTGTTCTGTGGCCTGTTGTACTTGGACTTCACATATTCCTAAAAAAAAACATCCTCTGTGTCACTAATATAGCAGGTGTGGAGGCTTGTTCAGGTGGTGTAACAGTGATTTCAGGACTGCATTACTAAGGGTAGAATCTATTTTGGGTGTGTGCTCATGCATAATATATTGTAGTATAGATTATAATATAAATGTATATTTAAATATATGGCCTTTAAATGTTAATTAATGATTAAAAGGTTTAACAAAGATGTAAAATTACCAACATTCTGTTCTACAAATTCTAAAGCCATTATGATGATGATGATGATGATTATTATTATTATTATTACTATTATGTATTTTTCTTAATGTCAGCATCCCATAAAACAACATATTTCAATACTTTACATTCATTCTTAGCAAAAGCGTATTATTTTATGTATTTAAAAATTGTAATAATCTGTAAAACAGCTGGGCACTGCAGATTTGATCTAATGTTTCTCACAGAGGACTAAATAGTGCATTTGCTGGGGATCATTTTCAGCTGTGGATCAATACAGATTTTGTGCACTAGCGAGTGTTAACATCAGGACAGTGTGTGTGTGTGTATGTGTGTGTGTGCGTGTGTGTGTGTGTGTGTGTGGGATTGACTACAATTCCCAATCAAGCAAAATGGTGTGGCTTTTCTATGTGAGTGTTATAACAAATAGAAAAAAGGCAGACTATCTTCAGCCTTATTTTTAAATAAAAGTTCATTTGTGTTTTCTTATAAACAGCCAAAAGGGAAAATTATGCAAAATTCCAAACAAGACAGTCAACTGTCCCCGTGATTGCATGCCCTGTTTCCAATATCCTAGGCCTCATTTCCAAAGGATTTCTTTGCTTTTAGGATGAAAGGTAATAGCTACAAGTATTTTAGTATCAGCTTTCAAATTTCATTCACAGGCCCTGTGTATCTGTAGATTGCCTGCTGCTAGCCCTACAACCACAGTGAACAGGAATACCACATCATGAGGTGTAAAGTCACCTCAATTCACCCCCTGAAGGCCTTCAAGTGATCTGACAGCTTCCTCATTGTTGTGGGAAATGTATAGTCTAACACTTTGGGGGACCCTGTGAATTAGGTTCCTCTCTATTACACAGACAGGGAGAGGGACAGTGTGCCGAGTAGTGTTGACCAAGAGGCACTCTACTGCTAATGATCTCTATGGGGAGGACAGAGGACACACACACACAGAAGCACATAGACCTCAATCCAGCAGGTCTGCAAGTAGCCAAAGATTATAATTTATCTCAAAATCTCTGCAATTACACATCAGGAAAAGAGGAGCCATGCGTCGGTCTATTGTCTTCATAAATATCACTGCTTCTTTCAACACTGTGAATTGACATATTTGGGAAATGAGTGGTTACAGCAGCTCACAGAGGCTTTCAGAAGGGCTAGTGTGAACCCCCAAAAATCTCTACAAAAGGCATCAAACAAAGGCTAAGAGACTGAAGATATCTGTTCGTGCTGGAGGTGGACCAATGTCAAACATGGAACTAAAAAAAAAAGAACCAAACACAGACAGCACACAGATATATTTTTTTTCTTTCATTTATCAGAATATATAGTGGTAATTAGATTCAGTTTTCTCAGTTACTGTAGGATAATTATTGGGACACAACGTAATGCTATTTTGCAATCAATTGTGGGTTGTTTTTTTTAAAAGCTTAATGTAAAGGTAAAAGTGATCTTCAAATGTGGTGGAATCTCGTGTCCTTGACATGATAATATTGTAATTAGCTGATTGATTTCATTGTTTTTTATTCATTATTTTTCTTAAAACATTCAAATAAAAATATGAGTATCCGCACAATTTGGAGATTCGCTCCAAAGCTGCACATCATGAACCCAGAGCTACTTTACCATTGCACATCCAATTCCAACATTCCAGCTATTTTTTTGACATTTGAGATTATGCAGCATGGAGGGAAAAAACAGAAAAGTGAGGGAGTAATATCTTTTATTCCATTTCATAATAAGGTGGGCCTCATTCCCATGCGAACATGGTGGAGTTTTTAATTGAAAATGGAAATTTCTCTATTTAGGTCCTGATTATCATAGCAGGTGGAAAGCAATTAAAATAAATGAATTGTGATGTGCCTCTGTCCGCCTGTTACAAAACGCTTGGGGCGTCTTAATGCACATTTATACACACCTACATCTTAGAGTCTTTTATCACAGATTTCATTTAACATTTGGCCTACATTCAAAGGAAAAAGGAGGTGAATTAACCTCTGTGTGTGCACACATGTGCACGTCTGTGGGTGTATGACTTGGGTTAGAAAAGATGGTTTACATGCGGCTTTTGAGTGTTGGAACAGCTGAGAATGCAGGAAACCCAGAGCAAGTGCTGTGTAGAGCGTCTGTCATCTGCCAAATGGAAAAGTGAAACACTCACAGATCATCATCATCATTATCATCATCCTCATCGAACAAAGCAGACACCCATCACTCACAATAAAAGGATGACAGGACGTAGGAAAGCCCCAGCAGGGAGGAGACACATCTGAGAGTTTTAGAATGAAGTTATTCTCACTTGTGGCCAGAATATTCTAACATGAAAATGTTACTACTTCTGATTTAGGGCAGATGCAGTAGAATGGAGGATTAACTATAACTTTATACAGCTCTTAACAATATGAACCAATTACCAACATGAACATACATTATTACAATAGAGGAGAATTCATTCTGATTCAGTTTTCACCTTGAGATAGCCCAGCCTATCTGTCATTTTCATTTTAACTTTTAAATTTACACTTTCATGTGAGTTTTAAGATGTATCATGGCCTCGAAAAGTAAAATCTACTCCACAAAAGCTCTGTTACATCAACCCTGTGTCACTGATTACTCATGATGGAAATGTCTGAATTGGGAATCTGAACTGTCTGATGTGTGCTGTAAAATCTTAAACTGCGTGTAGGTGTATAGAAAATCTGGCCGCAGTTTGCAGCAGATACTTGTGCTAAAGTATGAGTAAAAAGGAAAGCATGGGAGGCCGATGGAGTCAGTAACATCGGGCTTGGTTGTCTTCTGATTAGAGCGTGTCTTGTTGATGTCATTATACCCCTTCAAGTTAAACACCAGCTGCTGAGGTTGAACTTAAAATGCTTCTCTAAAAGCCATAATTCATCAGTACTTCATGTCTTTACAAAATGTCTGATCAGTGAAGTTGATCTGGATTTTACCTAAAAGATGTACATGAGCCGTTTTGTCATGGAAAACAGAAGTTGTTAGCATCGGACGAAAAGAAAGATGGAGGGTGAGAGTGAGGGAAGTTGCTAAAGAAAGAAGGGCCAAGTGACAAAGAGGCACGGGAGAAACAAAGAAACGATTAGAAGCAAAGAAATGATGCAGAGAAATGTAGTGGAGTTAGAAAGAGATCTCAGAGGTGTGTCTGACAGGAAACACAGCCGTAGTCTCACGCTATGCCCCAGTTGGGTGTCGTCTTCAACTTCAGCCCCCGCTGATGGATGATGAGACATCGGTGGGAGCCGAGTGGCGAGGCGGGGTCGGGGAATTGGAACTGATGTCTGGAGCAGCCTCCTTTGCCATAAATTAAAACAGGACGGCGAGGATTGAATAGCACAACTTTCTGTGTGTGTGCGTTTTTATACTTCTATCGTTGTGAGAACCAAATTGACATTTAGACGTTATGAATGGAGACATTTTTTCTATGTGAGACCATTTTGTTGTGTAAAGAGTTAGGGGTTTATGGAAGGTTAAACATTGTATTAGTTTAACTAATCTGTTTTTAGCCTATGTTTTTATTCAGACTATGGTATTTCTTTAGTGACATTTCATCACCCTACTTTTTTTGTAATTAACAAATATGAAACATCTTCTGGATTTTCATTTTTTGGTGAGTTTTCTTTTTTCTGTAAAGTCTCGCCTTTGCTGGATATTGGTGATTTACTGCTGTGCTAAACCGCATTTTACTGTTTGTCACTTAATAGTTTGAATTAGCGTTTGATTTAGGTTTTGTTGCACAGTAGTGAGGAATTAGAATGCAAATGTAGCTGATGGAGGCTCATCATAAGTAAGGAAGCACAGATGTGTATGTGTGAGAGATACAGAGAAGCCGTGTGAACGATATCAGTCCATGTGTGTGCACTTGTGCATGCTTGGCCACGCATGACTATCCGAGAGCACTGACTAGCATGTGTTTGGATTCTCATATTGCGTCCAGATGTCACGGCAAATCAATTCAAGTCAAAGACAGCCAAACGTGTTTCAAAAGGCTCACAAACCCACGGCAGGTGCAGTTCCTTTCATAGATTTCAACAATGTGCTGGTGGTTGGTAAGATAGGTGAAAAACTGAGCAGTAACAATTAGTGTTTGAGAAAAATATATAAAATATTGAATATCAGCTATAATCAGTGTGCCACCTACACACTGCAACTTTTTTTCCAACATTATTTTTACTGTTAATGTATAATAAAATCTTAACATCAACAGACAATTGGATAAATGAACTTTTCGATATATCCTGCCTGGCAGATGCAGCCACCTTCCAATGATTCACAAACAAAGCATTTAACATTTAATGTCACTCATGGATAAAGCATGCTATTACCAGATAAAAAATACAAAATGTTATTTTGCACAGGTTGCATATTAGTTTAAGAAAAAAAAATCACAGTACTTTAAGATGCCATTTTAACACAGTTTTAATTTTTACCAAAATGATTATTTCAGAAACAACCTGTGAATTCCAAGCCAAGCCAGACACATCTGTATTTGATTAGCATTTGAATGCAGCAAGGTTGGATGTAGCCTATCCCATAATATAAACACATAACTGATAATTACTTAAAATATGCATATTAGGCCTAACTTAAAAGAGTGATCAACTATAGCCTATCATTATGAACAAAAATTGATTGGACATGTTTTTGCCAACTACTGTATTTAAATGTCTAGCTGACAAACATATAAAATATATACTGATACAAATATTGTGAATTGTTATTACAGGAAAATTTACTTAAGATTCACTTTGATGCAAACATCCATATCAAATCTTACCGTTCTTTTTCAATCACTTCATTCTTAAAAGTCAGATCACTTGGACAAAGATAAGTCTTTTTTTCCCTTTAGACAAGTTCATGGGAAAGCCTCGTAAAAAAGTCATACATGATCGGGGAAATTTGATGTATTGGTCATTTATCTTCCATGTTCCAGTCTACCTCACAATCACACTCCCTATGGTCCTCATTACCAGCATGATCCTATGACCCACATACAAACTGGACATATTTGTGAGTACACATACTTACTTGTGGAGGTCGATCCATGTATGACACATACTGTATATGAAAAATATCTACAGCCGAAATAGTTTAGACATGCCAACCACTTCATATTTTCAGTGTTGAATCGTCTGTCATTCCACCACAACACGATCCATTATCCCAAATTTATATGAAAAATATTTTTTAGTGAAGGGAATGGAGTGAGAAGTGAGAGGATAACACCATAAATTTCTCTCTCCTTCTCATTCATAACCTAGGATTACCATCCAAAATTCATGCATCTTACAGAGAGAGTCGTTTACATTTTGCACACATGCACAGCCATATGGAAGTAGGCAGGACTAAGGAAACACACACACATTCACACAGACACACAAAGCCAAATTAATCCACTCTGCGACTGGGAACTGGTCCAAATGGGCTTGTGTTCGTGTGTGTCTGATGTTTCGGAATGAGGCATGTAGCAATCAATCCCCCGTGTATACTAATATGATTACTACTCTGTCATCTGTGAATTCACCTCGGAGGGCTATAACTGTAGAAATGAGCTGACATTAAAGTAGAAGCAACATATGTTTTTTTTGTTTTTGTTTTTTTTTTGCTTTACACACTTTTTCAGCTTAAAATTAGCTTGTATGTGTCTGCTTGGATTTGAAAGTTCAGTTCAGCCTAAATATGTATGACCTTTCCGTGACTGTGACCAACCCTGTCTCCTAGAATTTACTTTTATACTAATTTGCACCAGCAAATATGTTAAGCTACTGTGACATAACAGGGAAGAGACTAAGGTTTGTTTTGTGCACTGACCTCCAACTTTGATAGCAGCTGCAGCACAGAGTAGAACAAGGAGAACACTTGCTTACCATATAGTCTCAGTTTGTGATTAGCTAATGCTAATGTTAGCAAGCCTCATAAGCACATTTGGAGAATAAACGTTGCACATAAATAACATTATTCCACTTCAACAGCAGTAAACACAACACATGAGCCCCTCAATAACTGTGCTATATTCAGAGCTTACCAAAATATTTAGGGCTGACAGTATTGTTAACTTAACCACGATAAACAATAGGGTTACAACTGCGTCCCCACGGACACAAACATCCCGGAAATACCTGTAAGAGAGATGCTAGCAGCAGCTACAGCACAGGCACCCACACTGGAAGTCTCTCAAAGGGACATACATGTGCTTCTATGACTGTCAAAACTCTGCCTTTCCAGCAGAGACTCAGAGAGCCCAACAGTAGACTGCTTTTGGATGACTAGCTTTGACTAGCTGCGAGGGAAGGTAGGTAACTATTTATTCTACCCTGAACAGCGGTCCATGTCGTCCGAGGCCAAGCCTTCTCTCTTGCCAGGTGTCTTGTGTCTGAAGTTCGCCACCTTGATTTCTCCCTAAGCAGACTTTGTCACTCTTTAATAACAACAGCTTTGTCAACTGAATGTAACCATATGTCTTTTTGGGGCACCTGCTGAAATGACTGATGTGGATGTTCTCCCAGGGAAAACAGTCTCTCAGGCCACATTCAGGCTGTGACACAAGTTGTCGCTGATGTGCACCACTCTTAACTTTCAAGTTCCCCTCCAGTCAAAAAAAAGTGTTTTTCTCACTGTGTAGAACTGATGTATGTGTGTGTCTGACACTACAAGGCTGTTTTCACATTCATTGCTGAAAGTGTAAGTTTTCTCTGTGTGATGTGGAAACTTGAAGCCTCCAGTGCACAAACACTGAGAATGGACTTTACAGTTAAAGAGGAGACATCTTGTGTCCAGCAGTTAAACTTGTGAAATGAAAAATATTTGTCATATATTCTGGAATTTTTATGTTTTAAACATTATGTAACTTCATGTATAATGTCAAAAATAAAAAATCATTACCCAATCAATAGCTTTCACAGAATATTTGGGGCCAGGGCTGCCAACCCCCACAATTGACACAAATCTCTCATGATCCAAAGTAGCTTTTTCAAGTTTAGATGGACTAGGTCACAGAACGTAACAGGGCAGCATTTGTTTTTTACAGATTGTCAGTGAACGCACCGATTATCATCTGTTTGTTGTAGGTCCACAAATATTAGTCAAAAAGTACCCCCATCCCCTCCGAACCCACTGAAACGAATCTCACTCCAAGCTGAAGTCAAAAACCAACCAAGCAAATGACTTGAACTTGTAGATTTACGATGATGACAGCAGCTTTAATTGTTTTTCCGGACACAAACAATCCGTGGACAAGAAGCAACATTACCATGCTAAATGTTAGCAAGTGTTAGCAAATGTCTGCCTGCTGCTGCTGAGAATGAGGCTGATAAGAGCAGTGAAAACAAACAATAGAGTAATGGCGAGTAAAACCACAACAATGAGTTGAAGTGTCATTTGATTAGAAATATTGATTAAACCACTGTAACTGTCAAACGGACAAGAATCATCTGAAAAACCTGATTAACAGTTTTCAGTATGAATGAAGTGTGATAATCAAGGCCAGGGCCATGATCAATGGCAAGAATGAACCTGCACATAATGGCTTCACTTCCCATGTTTACTTCACTCTGTGAGACCGCTGGGAAGGAAAGTGTAATTTCCTCTTTCACACACTTTTCTTTCTTAACCCGTCCAACAGCCTTTCTTATGGACATAGGGTGTGTCAAGAGAAGATGGTGCCATATTGTCTCATGAATGTGATGATGATAACAACAAATCATGCAGTCTCACACCTGTGGCACATCATTCTCAGCTCGCCATCTCACCACCTGCTCCCACACTAATTTACTCCAGCCACACCTCTTTGCCACCACAAACATTTCACACAGAGACAAGCTCATACAAACCTTTGTCAGTGACTTGAGAAAAGGTGAGAGGAGACGATCACACGTGGCTTGGGGCTAAAGATGTGATCTCTGCAGTCAGGAGTCCGTCCTGGTGTGGATACATGGCTATAATTTCCGCACAGGAAATTTGTGAAAAAACAAGAATGGTGTGAGAAACAAGACCGGATCAATGTATCTCTTAAAGCGCTTTTAAAGAAAAAGTGTTTGATCAACCTCAGCCAATCCATTTTATCACGTGATCTCCTCCTCTTTCACCTGCCCCTCTTCCCCTGTCAGGTCTTTCTTTTCTATCTGCGGGATCACCTCATCTTTTCATCTGTGCTCTGTAACTAGGAATTGTACAGTAGCTACTGTAGCAGCACTTCAGATGCACCTGTTGTTGCTGTGTGTGTTTTTGAGCATGAACGCATGGCTTTTCAGTGTCGCCATTCTTTTCATCTCTGTGCATTTCCACGAGTGTACATTTGATGTTGAACTTTGATGCCTCTCCACCCTTTTGCTACTATCTCCCATAGCACAAATCCTTGTATGTTTCCATCTGTGCATCTTTGTTTGCTTTCTGTTGAGATAAAATACAGGCTTTTTTTTTTTTTTTTTAATCACTACTATGCAGTTGCAAATGTTATTGCATATTCTATTTTCTAATGGAGGGGATTTTTTGTTTTGAGAGATCCACATAGACTGAGATCAGTTAAATATAAGCAGACACACACACACTGCTAAAGTACCCTTGTGCAAGCCACTGACTCCCTATTTTACACGGGTGATGTTATTAAACTATAATCTCTGACTTCACGATGCAGGGAAGCAAGACAAGATAGATACTTCCTAGGCCACTGGCGTAGTGTAAATTATAGAGTATACCATAGGCAAGTAAGGGGTTGGCAGTATAGCAAGTTGTTTTTCACTTGGGATTTGCTGAAGTAGGCTACTTGAGAACCACTGACGCAAATACTCCAACCTTAAGAGCTACAAAAATATGCACTGTACTGCTTCAGTTACTGGAAGACCACTGCCTATACAGACATCAATACATTAGTCTCATATTGCTTTGAGTCTGCCACAGTACAGTAAAGACAATCAGCAGGAGGTGCTGCAGAGCTATAATCCAGGTTTATTAAGCCTAATCAATGTTTTGATGATGATATCCATGTGTTGCAAAGTGAGTTTTCTGTTCCAAAGTCCTCAATATGGTAATCACAGCAAATTAAATCTGGATTAAATGCCACAGACCCCTGAACCAGTCCAACTGGTGTAGGATGTGAGCTGACAATTAGCAAATAACACCATCAACATGACCCGTACGTGACTCTAATTTGATTAATGATTTCTGCATTAATGATAGTAAATGCAATAAGCCAGATGCTGCTGCTGCTGTGAGCTCTCAGTGTTTTTATCAGTCTTTCTCAGCAAACCAACCAAGAGCAACACACACCCTTTCAACCTTCAATACATTTTTAATCAAGTTATAATGTTGTCTCAATCATCAGTAATTGCTCCACACTACCCAAAAGGTTTAATGATTTAAGCTGATGTGGCTGATCCGAATGATGGAAAACTTCAACACATTTACATTTGAACTGAAACTGAACTCAAAACGAATTTTTTTGCTAAGAATTCCGCATCCACCTGTGTTTGTTTAGACATGTGCTACAATCAAGCTAACCAGTTAAACCCCTCCTGCCAAGCTAATGAGCTTCAACATTCTGTGTGGACGTTTGGTAGCCCAACGGGACAGGCCCTCCCATATGTTGTTGTTAATTTGCTAACTTTACCAAACCATTGCAATGTGGACGGGTTGAGGAAAGAGGAAACATCTTGTAACAATGTCTGTAAGGCTGTGCAGTCTGTCCTTCCACAGTCGAGCATCAACACGCGTCAAAATCCACAAAGATGCTTCAGGTTTGGACAATGTTTCCATAAAATCATCCAAAAACAGTTTCATCACCTTTAGACAGTAGTATTTACTTTCATTCTACCATTTCTCTATTTTCCTACCAATCTTCTTTTGTCTTGCCTTCTCCTCTGCTTCTCGTCTTGTCTCCAAAGAACAGACAGGAGGAGATGAATAGTCTGGGACAGTAATATAGATGGTGGCTTTGCCCTGCGCAGGCTCCTCAAACTCGTTCCAAATCAATCTACCGTTCGATCACTGTGACCCAGTTGTCCATCCTTCTTCCCTGTCTCCATGTCCCTCCCTATCTCTTGCCAATCTCCATTCATCAGTCTTTCTATCTCCATTTTCTCCTCTCATCTTTTCTTCCCAAATTACTAGAGTTAGACTTTCTTGACAATGCGAAAAAGTTCGTTCTTTGAGCACAGTACTTTATAGAAGAAAGGAATACATGAGAATGAATTGGACTTTCAAAAGAAGTTTGCCCTGAAACCTTTTCCTTCTGTTGCTCTCATGCAGTATTCATGTTCTCAATGAACTCTCCCTGGCTTTGCTTTGCTTCTTTTTCCTAACTAATCAGGAACAGACTTAATGACCTTGAGGCATTACTGAAACAGTGTGACTCACACCTGCCGCTTCGTTGCTGAGTGTGTGTGTGTGTGTGTGTGTGTGTGGGGGGGGGGGGGGGGGGGGG
>JBBPCS010004828.1:0-10983 GCA_037974645.1 Hollardia meadi | reverse complement strand
CCATCTGCTAACATGGAGGGGGAGGGGTTTATGAGCTATACTGCAGCCAGCCACCAGGGGGCCATCCAGATGTTTCGGCTTCATTTTTGGGGAGCTCTCATGTCGTCCGTCTTGAGGTGGTCGTGGTGGTTGAATGGCTCAAACACAGGACTCGACTGCGGGAGACAGAGTTTGAGTCCCACGTGTGACCAAATGTTAATATTTTGTTTTGAAGTTACTTGCGTACATTAATTACGTAAGTTAACGTAAGCTAACCAAGTCAGCGTGTTGAAGTGTCCATTGGGCAAGAAACTGAACCCCAAACTGCCCCCGAAGGCAGAGCCATCGGTGTGTGATTGTTGTAAAGCACTTTGAGGAGTTGGTAGACCATGGTAAGTCCATTTACCATATTTGAATTTTGGTTTTAAACAACACTGAACAAATAAGAAGTTTGGCTTATACGCAACATGGGTTTACATGGATCTTGCTGGTACCTCTGGAGGCGATAGTCCGATAGCGCCCTTAGTTTCAGCTGGGAGATGTATACGAGCGGAGAGTTCTCTAAGTTTCACAAGCTCTCTTAGCGTTTAGTCTAATAAGTAAACAAAACAAAGTGACTAAATGTCAAGAAAGGAAATATTCTTACAGCTATTTTCCTCACTATACAGACAAATGCAACCGTACACCTTCTGAATTCTCTTTTACCAAACTAAGACAAGCTTAATTACCTTGCCAACTCATCCTAAAACACACTTAATTCAAACGAGACATAAACGAAATAAAACTCACCAAAACCCCCTTTTTTTTCTTTCAATAATCACCTCTGGTTTGCTCGAAATAAATCCTCAATTCACAGAGTAAGACGTGAAAATGTCCCATCTCTACATGCTGTTTTTGGTCTCTGCCATCTTGCTTTTCTGCCGCTTCACCTCTCTCCTGTCCCCACCTTCTGTGTCCTGTTGTCCTGGAAGTCGTAGTCCTCGTCGGAGCCGCTGTAAATCACCTCTGCACTGCATCTCCTGTCATCAAACTGGGCTCCACTGGTGTCCAGCCGTTTGGTTTTCCAGCCGTGTTCAGGCTACGGAGCCCGGTCGAGCTGAGCCCCGTTAACTGCAGTGACTCCGTGATCTGAGGTCGCGATCTAGGCAGACTTCAGTGAGCAGGAGTCCCACTATCTCCACTGCTAACAAAGCAGCTGCTATAGCTACAATTAGAGATTACACAGCTTAAAATAACTAACTTACAGCCGACAGTTTAGTGACAACTGTTGGCGGTTACTATTTTTGGAGGTACCTTCAAATTCTGGCAATATTTTCATGCAAATGACAAATAATGTTGTCACGATTTACACCCACAGCATGTAATTAAAAACAACACAGAACCACAAGTGATTTACCGTAGTTCCATTAAAATGTAACTGGGATTGTTTGTTGGAATAACTAAAAATCCACAGTCTCTCCTGCACATAATGAAGGCAGCCAGCATCTGAGAGCTACAGTAGGAAAGAGCTCCGAACACAAAGCTGTGCTCCGTCATTCGAACAGATGGACGAATCAATGCTGCGGCTTTGAACAATCACGGGGGAAAGAAGAGGAGAGGAGGATGAGAGGATGGATAAAAGGATGAGGGAGGAGGTGATGGAGGCGGCTGTTTTACTGCCAATTTAACCAGGGCTGTTTGCACGCACCTCCTAATTGAGAGATGGATTTCCCCGTTCCTCTGTGACAAAATAAAAATGATCAAACGCTGCCTTTCCCTCCAAATCCTTACTTTTGTTTGCGTCTAAATCGTCAGGTGGCATGTTGTCGTGATTGATCATTCCTCTCAGAGCTAAGGCCCAAACAAATTGGATTGTTGTCATCTTTAAAACAAAGGAAACATTGAGGGGATGATAGGCCTTCACCAGAGAAAACAAGTCTCCATAGACAACACACAGACATCCAATTAGGAAAGCCCTTTCTGATCAGCCATGGGAAAAAACCTGAGAGTGAGTCAGCCTTACCCGCCCCCCCCCACAAACACTTATCAGCTGCCCAGAGATGTAAACACTCCCACAGAGATAACATTGTGTGGTGCCGTACGTTAGAGCTGAATGCTGAAACGAGACAGAAGGCCACATTTCTCTTAACGTATGTCCTAATGAGATGGAGACAGCAGTTGTGTTAACACAACTAAGCTATTTTACTTGCTATATAAACTGATTGATTTCATGTTTGCTTAACTAACAAATTATAATCATCCACCATCACAGCTTGGCAACCATAACTAGGTATGGGGCCCTGAGTATTTAGTAGAACTTAAAAAAGAACTGAGAGGAAATGTAAACATTTTTGCTAAATTTAAGCTAATTTTCATCTGGTCAGATGCTGAAAAGTCACCCTGAATAATCTAAAATTTAATTTATTTAAAATATTCAACAGCTATTTTTTTTTTCCTCCATTCCAAAACCAAAAGCGTTAAAAGCAATTTGAGTTCAAGAACTGTGTTTATGTCGCTAATGTTTGCATGTTTGGCCAACAAGCGTACTGTTGTTAGTGTCTACATCCAAGGCTATTGACTAGCATATCATTGGTTAGCGATTACCTTTAGGGTGACATTATTATAGACATTCTTGTTGTGATATTTAAACAAACCATTTGTCAACAGGGAAGTAATAGCAAAGACCGGTCTATTGAGAGAGCCACAGCCAGTTCACAGTGGGGTCTGTTAGCGTTACTGGCTAGCTAGCTAGCTAGCTAGCAACCCCGGCAGGTGCTAGCTTACTGTCGCACCAGTGTGTCGATCTTCTCAACTCTGACAACGGAGTAAATATTTTGATTCCATCTCTTCTGGGGGATGAGTACTTCGTACCACTGGTTAGCATCATAGCTAAGCAAACATTAGCCTTTAGCAGACGCCTGGAACGTGTGGAAGGGTATAGCCAATCGGAGGCAGAGCTGCAAGGCAGACTGGGTAAAGAACTAAAATGTTATTTTCAATATTTTCGTTCTGACTCGCACACATTAATTAAAATTAATGATGAAGGAAGCAACCTTTTCTGAGGCTAGGCTACATCTTATAAACCATTTAATACTTAGCATTTACTAATTATTGTGTAAACACGGTTAATGCATTTAAACTTAATGCGTGTAAACTGATGTTAAACTGTTTTTAATTTCCATGGAGTAGATAAATAGAATATGATGGGTATGTTTGGGCCATTTGACTTTTTCAAGTCAGTCACCACATCGTTTATATGGTCAATTAAATCATTGGCTTTATTTTTCAAGGTGACCGCTCTCACTTTAATCATGGGCCCTCTCCCTCGGGAGCAGCAGGTGTCGGATACAAACAGACAGATGGCATCCTGGGAAACGTAGTGCCCTTTTTGTTGGTGAGCGCAGCTTGCAATGGCCCTGCCAGGAGGCATTAAAGGCCACAGCCTGGACGCTGCTCTTTGCTCACAGGATGAAGCTGATTGAAATTCCGTTCCTCCCGCGTCGCCGGCTTGGCGTCGGTCCACAGTGCAATACTGCAACCTATTTCACACTCTGCTGGTGTGGAGTGATGAAACCCGACAGCAAAAACTCAGGGTGGCAGCAAAAATCCTAAAGTAGCACGCGGAGCCATTTTCCATATCCTCCACTTCTAACTGGCTTTTATCTGGAAGTGAAATGGAAAAAAAGTCTTTCCTCTTACTTTCTTTAAGTTTTGTTAATGGAGCTTTGGCACTTATAACTTCAATAGAATGTAGGCCAATAGTTTATAATCTAGTACATTTATAATAATAATCCTCATAATCGTTATGTAAACAGTGTTTTGTGCCTCTGTAACTTTGGCTTTCATTAGTTTCCTTTTATAATAGAATTACGACTTTGGGTGATTCTCCATTTAATTTTACCCAAAGGGAAACATAATGAATATCCAGCAAACATGACACAAGCTTTTAGCAAATGACTTCACTCTGATATGTTTTCGTTGCAGACAAACTGCATCCTGGTGAAAAGAAATGAGGTTGCTCAAAGCGTGAATATTTATCAAAGAGAATAAACTGAATTGTGAATTATGTGAAACACAAGTAAGGCCGATTCCACCTCGCCTATAATTACAGGAAACTTTGACAAGTGGATATCCAAATGAGATTATCTTACAGTGCTAATTATTTAAGCGCAGTCCCCTCAATTACAATCTTCACCATCAAAACACAAGATTGTATTAAAGGTAGTTATTTTTTGGCACTAGCTCCTCATCCCCCATGCTGTTAGCTATAGCTCACAGTGCATCACCCAATAAAAAGCATAGCTATCTAGTTGGCTACATCATTCTATTGTTTTTTTCATGTAGCATCAATCTGCTATGAGGTTATGGGAGTACAATTTGGGCCTACATCTTTATAAATAATAGTGTACTGTAGTGAGTAGCTAGCTAACAAGCTGTACACCATAGAAGAAAATGCTGCTTGTCTCATCTTCAACTGGTGAGGCTAGCCTACTGACTTTTGGGACATGTAGCGTTAGCCTCACTGTTTTAGCATTATATGATGCATGTAGCTGTCATGTGCTTATTTTGGACCCTTTTTGTTTTAACACGGGAGAGCTACAGACTTTAAAATGTTAGCTGGAGATGGAGTTTTCAACCAACGCAGAGAGTTAGCATTCAGTAGCTAGCTAGCTGCAGCTGATAAAGTCTGCTAACAATACTTCATTTAAATTGTTCAGTGCTAACCAAGCTAGCTGAGGCTAATGTGTTGCTAATACAACATTCTGAGGAGGCTAACTGTTAGTTAGGCTAACTGTTTTTACATTTTACTCGTTTACTTCTACTTTTATGGACTCTGTCTGTATATTTAGGTTAATTACTGTGTTGTATGTCATATTGGGACTGCTGTTCTTTGATTGGTAAGTTTCCTGTCCTAACTTTACCGCCCTAGTGTCACTGTTTCCACAACTGGACACTTTTATGCTAACATTCTGATGAATGTTCACTTTAATCATTAATATAAGTGATTGTGTAATGTTATCAGTTAGTCTAATTGTGTTAAAGTAAAGCCTAACTTCTTATCTTTCCAAAGGTATATTGTTTTAATCATTTACTTTAGCTTTGTCCTTACCAGAGTCCGTCAAAGGGTGCTATCACCGGTGATTTAGCCGTGCGCTAACCTTAACCTCATCCGGACACCCATATCTCCCTGTTGTAAACACTGAGCGTTGCTGGCTTTGTTTGGGTATTACGCTTTTTCTGAGTCTGCCAAACCAACATCAATGCACATCACATCTGGGACCGCACTTCCTGTCTTCAAAATTCGAAGTCACTTTCGCATGGTAATTAGAAACCTAAATGTTCATGTATACATATAAAATCCTACATGTACACTCGTAAACATTCGATCGACAAATTTCAGCCCCGCAAAAAGACGGGAAAATGCGTCAGAACGGAAGTGTCAGAGTATGGAACATATTAGCGAGCGGTGTCCGAACGAGGAAACAGTTCCGCTAGGCTACTTTGAGTTGCCCAAGCATAAAAAATAAAACAAATCATTGAAAATGTTGACAGGAAACATTTTTGTGAATGTGACCTAAATCATGATGTTGATAATTGGGCTAAAACTGACCATAAAAGAAGAGAAACAGAATTGGAAAAAAAATTCTGAAATTCCAACTTCTCTAACAACTCTAACTTGTGAACAACAGGCAACAAAGAGCATTTGAGGAGCTCCTTGTAAGTCTGTTTATATGATTGTCAGGAGTAAAAATACAACATAACATCATCTGTTGTTCAAAACAAAGAACAGAAAGAAACACTGTGGGTGTGATTACCCCCTAAAGGCTGCAGAAGCAGGTTCGTAATAGAAAAGTAATCGTCTGGAGGAATCTGAGATGCTGTTGAGTTTCTCCAACACTGCTCTGTGCCTAAAACAGATATTTTTGGTGGTTAGATCCCAGGTGTGAACGTGTTGCTGAACACAGAGCATGAATGTTAATCAAACCCTTCCCTCGGTAGATGAAGACTGGAATAATATGACGCCACAGAATGACGAACGGGAGCCGACAGAGTGTAAATATGGTGGGCGAGAGATGAGGGGAGCTAATCGCTGCCACTCTTTGATCCCTGGAAGGCAGAGAGGCACTCGGCGACGAGCAAGTGTTGCCATGGTTACAGCATCCCATCGCTTTTGCTGGTTGCAGCCGGTGCTCTGGCTCCCAGCCTGTTACAGTCCCTGGAGTATTTCCCTGACGTGTGTGTGTGTGTGTATGAATATACCCACCTGAGTTAATGTTTATGAATGCAACTGATAATCTCATGGTACATGTTTAGCTAAATAAACATTTTTAAACAGAGTATTTCTTAATGCCAGAAATATTAGAAAAAACGTCAGTAGTGGCAGTCCTCATAGTTGTATTAGCAATGGAAGAAGTAGTAGTACTAGAGCAGTAGTGGTAGGCCGACTAGAATAATGACAGAACTATATTAATGTAGTAGTAGTCTCTTCATAGCAGTAATAAGAAAGTGGTAAATGTAGTAGTAGATACAACAGTAGATGTAGTATTAGCAGTAGAAATAGTTCAGTAGTAGTTTAGTAGATACAATAGTAGAAGTCTCAGTAGAAGTATATTAGTAGATGTAACAGTAGTAGAAGTCATTCTAGTAGAAGTTATAGTAGGTAGTCGTAGTAGTAGGACTACTAGTAGCAGAGGTTATATATCATAATAGAAGTTGGTTAGTATGCAGAAGTAAGTTATTGATGGAAGTGGTAGCAGTAGTAGTTGTCATTTTATAGCAGGACCCTAAATGTTGTTTCGTCCTGTAACTAAGTAACTAAGCAGTAGTAATAGAAGTAGTTTGGTAGATGTAGCAGTGGCAGTAGTTGAAGTAGTAGTTGAGTAGATACAATAGAAGTAGTAGTAGTAGAAGGTTGGCAGATGCAGAAGTAAATTATTGATGGAAGTGGTAAAAGTAGTATTAGTGGTAGTAGTCATTTATTAGCAGTAATTATTGCTTAGTAGAGACTGTATTACTACTAGTGGTGGCAATAGTAGAAGTTAAGCAGATACAGTAGTTGTAGAAATAGCTGTAGGACTACTAATGATGTTGGATTAGTAGTAGTAGTAGTTGATGTAGTATTAGTGTAAGCAGCTGTGGTCGATTAGTCGAAGTAAATTAGTAGATGTAGCAGTGGTATTCGATTAGTAGATATAGTAGAAGTAGTATTGAGAGACGGACGTTTTCAGCTAAATTCAGTCTAACTTCGTCTTCAGCCACAGTCATCATGGGTTCGTCACACTGGAGGGTTTTTACTGCAGCTGCAGGGAGAACATGCGCTGCTCATGTTTGTCTCTCTGGCCCGTCAGCGTCTCCATGACGCATCATTTAATAACTAATTCAGGTTTCATCAATTCTAATGCAGGTTTACTAAATCAAACTTATGTCTCCAAAAGCTCTGAGAGCAGCTGCTCATCAGCTGAAGTCACACTGATTAAAAAACCTGAAAGTGACGCTGTGCTTGCACAGAAAAACAGCTGCTGCCTAACCAATCAAATGGGCTAAACTGTGATTGATCCTGTTTTTGTTTGAGGGGAAGAACATGTTGTTGCACCGTTGAAGCTGAGTGACAAACAACCATCTACATTCCCCAAATCTACAGCAGGTTCAGAAATGTCTATTTAACTGTGTTTGAATGAGAGTCACAAAGTGTGAAGAAGTGTTATATGCTGCCAGATGTCCTAATTAAGTAAGTGGAATAAAATAAAATATGGCTGCCTCCCCTCCGTTCATAGTGGAGCACTAAATGAGCCAGTATGATGCATCCCCCTGAACCAAGTATTAACTCAGGATAACTGACAAATATAGAAATCTAAAAACAGCCTAAAACATGAGATTTGATGTCTAATTAAGTCATTTAGCCTTAAAAAAAAGAAGGTCCAACACTATTAGAAGGTAAAACCGTATCGTAAAATGGTATTTCTTTAACATCAGGATTGTTGTTTAAAGCGTCAGTTTAATCTAATGATGGACAAACATGTTTTCATGCAGATAGTTTGGGTTTTATTTATCCAGGCTTTGAGATATCTTTGGTTTGAAGTACTCAAATCATTGAAAATTCAGCAGCAGTCAACCCACAGAACACATTTATTGACTAATGAGTAATGAGTTAACTCTCTCTGTGTTTCTACTGCTATATGGTGTATATAAAGTATACATATTCTTTCTTTCATGACATAAATATGCTGTAAATGTGTGCATCAGCTAGTTTCGTGTCAACCTGCTAACCCGTGTGCTGTTTTTGTGTTTCTCTGCTAACAGGTTGCCTGTTTGAGAACGAGCTGTGCTCCCCATATGAGATCTGTGTCAATGGTGAGATGTCCGACACACACACACCCAAAAACCTAATCTTCTGCCTTCATGTGCAAAAACATCAGGGTGTTACAGAACAGTTAATGAGAGATATGATGTTTGTGCGTAGTCTCTTGGTAACACCTTGTAGTAGCAATGAAATCAGGAATCCAGTCAGGCCACACATTAGGGGAACTCTTTTGAAAGTGGTAGTTCAAGGCAATGCAGGGGTTTCCATAAGTTTGTGGAAAATTTAGGTGCACGTATTAGGCTGGAGTTTCTCTCCCAAGAGGACGTCTTGGGTTTTTCAACAACAAATATGCAATTTCAAAAAATTTTGGGCCATTTTTATGACCGTGTCTGTGTACAAAAAAACCCCCAAAAGCTAGAGCAGATAATAAACCCAAACACCCAAAAAGCTTAATGATAAAAAGTACAATGAAGTCTGGGAAAAGTCATTTAGTCAGTTTTAATATTCTCTATATTGATTTTACATTCTTACGTGGTGCCCATAAAGGCTTGGGTCCTGGATCTACGTCTTATTATGGGAGGGAAAACCCTGGTTCACTTGTGCCATGCAAATGTTTTTAAAGGGACAGTCCACACCAAAATCAAAAATACATATTTTGTAGTCTGTGGATTATCTTGAGTAACCGGGTCATGATTTCTGGAAAGAGACATTGCTGTTGAGTTTTGAGCTCAAGTGCCATCTAGTTCCATTATAGTGGAGAGAAGTCAGACATCTCTACAGCTGATATCTCCAAAACTGAGACACTCACACCAAAACTATCTAGATGATCAATAGAACAGCAGGTTGGAGGAAAAATCTGTATTTTGGATTTTGGGGTGAACTGTTCCTTTAAATAATGCCCAAACAAAGAACATAAAGGATCCCCAGAGGAAACAATGCTAATTGTTTCTCATTGCAATTTGGTGTATTGATTATCTGGGAGTGTTTGAATAGAAACGCTGTGATAGATCGAAGAACAAAAGTGTCCATAACACATTCAGTCTGTACTGCATTAATGATGGCAGTTACAACCTCCAACATGTTATTTAATGCACACAAAATCTGAATTGCTGCAGTGCCTCTATAGTCATTCATAACCACATGAATTATAAAAAAATACTCTCTCTCTGGCATGAAGAAGAAGGAAACCCCAGCTGAGAATTAAGCTACAACACAAGCTCAAAACGTGAAAGTTGTTCAACAAAAAATAATTTGCATATATTTCAGAGTCTTGGAAACACTAACTTTTTGTTTTCTATGTCACTCATCAACATCTCTGCAGAATATAAAGCAAAGACGGAGAGCCGACAGAGATAACAGAATGCTATAATCTGTATTATAATCTCATTAATCGTGTGGTTGGTCTGTTAGGAGGCGCAGGTGGCCGTGCCGTCGGCCACACAGTTTCTGACCTGTGTTATTATTTCAGGCAAGGGCGTGTTTGTTCCGAATTCATTAGCTCGGTCGTTTCCCGTCTGCGATGTGTCCTTTTGAAATGTGCCCTTTAATCTAATTCTGACACAGGAGGTGGGGATTAAAAAAAAGAAGAAAAAGGAAAGTACTGTGAGGGAATAATTAAGTCGTCGGTGAGTTTTATTTTTAGCCGAGCTCAGACCGGCTCCCCGTCTGTGTTGTGACCGCCTCAGGTGACCTTGTTTCACCTGCAGGTGTCAGCTGCTTTTATTTGGATGGATGGTCTGTTTGTGTTTTATTGCTGCTGGAGAGTTTTTGGTCTTCTGGTCTCACTTTCTTTGTTCTGATTCTAAAATCTTATAAAGGTGATACCTACATAAAGTTGTTTTGAAGAAAAGCGAGGGAGGGAGATTTACAGTCAAATCACATTGAAATCAGGAGCCTTTGAGGAAGCCAAAATCATGTCCTCCATATTTTCTCTGGGAACGTGTGTACATTAAGCGAATACCACCAGTAACGACTATCTTTAGGAGGCCTTATTAACAAATCTGTGGTGCTATCGGACGCTGCTGTCCGTGTTGATGGTGCTGCTGCTGCTTCAGGGATCATTCTTGGTGGAGGACTCACTTTTACAGTCTTTAAACCAAGCAGCTCCTGGTTTTTATTTTGTCCATTCACATACAGTGTAGCTAGCTATGGAAATGTAACAACATAACATTGCATTGGTAGTTGGCGACGTGACTATTGCTTGTGAGTTTTTTAACACTAGTGCAGTGCCCGTAGAAAAAAGGGCTGATTGCATGTCCTCTGATATAACTGGTTGCAGCACACTTGATAGATATAGTTGTGCCAGCTAAACTGCAGTTGTGAAGCTAGCGCTAATGTTAGAGAGGACTACCTGTGATTTGCTTTCTAGAACCGTATTGACAGGAAAGAGGCAGAAGGGAAAGCGGTGAAATCAGCTGAAGCATTATGGGGCGGGCAAAGCAGCAACGCTGCTGTGGACTGACGTGAAAATTCCTACCCTCATAAGCCATGTCCGATTTGCAGAGTTTACAGAGAGCCATAAAACGCTGTCTGAACAGTTTAGGTGATTGTGAGCGAGGTGTTCTGCAGCTTGTTTTCCGGGTAAATCGTGCTGGACTCTGGCGTGTTGTCGACGCACCGTTTTCATACCATCCCCCACTGTTACGCTATTGCAGAGGTATTCAATTAAAATTCAAAGAGGTCCAGTTACTAAAATTTCCTCCCAGCAAAGGTCCGAACCTCAT
>JBBPCS010004827.1:0-10984 GCA_037974645.1 Hollardia meadi | reverse complement strand
TAGTTATTAATTATTAATATACAGAGACCCAACATTTCCCCCATGAGCAAGCACTTGGCGACAGTGGCGAGGAAAAAGTGCCACTGCTGCTCAAATGTTACAGCAGCCAGCTATTTAAAACACTTGTATCAATGAGCCCATTCTTCTTCTTGTTATATTTGGTGTTTTAACTTTTCATTTGCTGTCGACTTCCTGCCACTGTCCAGTGCCGCACTGATCCTGGTATATTTTATTCTTTTTATGTTAAGTATTTTACCACTTACTGTATATTTGTGGATTGTTCATTGATGCACTTCCTTATCTCCAGTTTACTGATCTCTATATTTTCAGTATTTCAACAATATTTTTCAACACTTATCAAACAGACAAACTTAGCTGGCCACCTCAACAGGTTCTGATTTGAAATATAATCAATGGATTACTGAAAAAAGTGTGGTTCATGTGTTTTTCTGCACTGTGACAGAAAGCATTGTACATTAAACATATAAATCAATAAATAAAAATCTGTTGAAACCTGTGCTCATTTCTCATTCCTGCCAATATTTTCTTTAAAAAAAATACATTTTATATTTGCTGCCATTATCTCTAATCCTTTTCAGTATCACAAAGAACACACATTTCTTTGTGACCATTTCTTACATGACAAAGTACTCAGACCTCATCCGAACTTGTAATGTTGATGAACTGAGAAATGAAGTGTATTTTACTGATAAATGGAATAAGTCATGTGTGGATCATTGTATAGTGGCCCTTTCTGTTCTCTGTGCCAAATAAACCCGCCTCAGGCCCACACTGTAAACATGTTCTGGAAAGATGCTGCTAATGTTGAGTCTACAATCCTGAATAAGTCAGTCGCACTGCCTTTTACTGTGACATATTTCAAACTTCTACAGACGGTAGATTTGTAAAATGTTGAGTCTCATTCTCAGGTCATCAAATACTAACGCTTTGGGTTGGTACATGTACGTCGGTCCAGCCACCAACCGAAAGCGTTAGTATTTGACGACCTGGGAATGAGATGAAACAATCAGCTATCTTACATATTACACCTTTCACTGGTGGGATATATACAGTATCTTAGCCCACTAGTGATGTGCTGAAGTCACCACAGGGAAGCTCATAATCTCCAGAGACCGACAGCACAACTGGAGTTATCAGTTACGACATTGCATTACGCCAAACAATTCTTCCAGCCTGACAAAGTGTTCTGTGTGTGGGACTGTGTGTATATTTAGCTACTGACTTAGTCTTCATGATGGGATGTTGACAGATAATTTAATGCACACTTCACTGCACACACTATACAACTAGTTGATTAGTTTTCAGTAAGGTTTTACTATTATCTGAATTTTTTTTTTAAAGTGCACATATAATAAGCTATATACAGTGAAATGCTTTAGCCCCTAAAATGTGCACATATAGAAATTGTAGGTCACAAAAATTATAATGGAATAAAAATAAGTCAATAAAATAGAATAGGATAGAATAAAAACAATTTAAAATTTAAAAATAGGTACCAGTGATGCCTTTCTCTTGCTACTTGGTAGTTAGGGAAAGATTATGGTTAAGAAGCAGCTTCGAATAGAATAAACACTCGGTTTCAGTGTCACTTTGTATGCCGACCATCCATCCTGACCTGAGAGGTTTTGCGGTTGCAGCTAACTCTGTTTGTGTCTGAGACAACCATCATTATTCCAGCTACACAATATTGTGTGCTTTCAGTTCTTTGGAACAGACTATCAATTTAACGTTTTCACTTTTTTCCCTTGTCGAACAACGACATGCAAATAAATACATGAATATATAAAGAATTGAGAGGTGTTCTATCTTGAGTCTTGGGTTTCTCTAATCATTCATACTTTGAGGACACAGTACAAAATAATAAATAATTAATATGTTGTGTCATTTGAAGAGATAAAGACTAGACACATATAAGAAAATAAAGAGGCCTATACTTCAAAGCTGTTATCATTGATCCTCATTAAAAGACGTTAAAGTTAAACATGGTCACTCTCGAGTGAAAGCCGTGTGTGTGTACATGTGTTTGACAAACAGCCTCATTGTCAGACTGGGGACAGTTTTCTGTCAGCTTGAACTACAAATTTTGAACTGCAGAGTGGCAGTGACACAAATCTACTTTGGCCCCATTTATTGGACTTGTGTAAGTTATTTAGGTTAAGGTCAGGAGTTGGTACTGTTTTTGTTAACTCTAAAGTCTGTAAAGTCTAAAAACTGTCCTGTTGAATCCACATAGATTGTATTTAACCCTATCAAACCGCAGCCTTTTTTTTGTCTCCAAAAATTAGATTTATTTAAATACAAGTGAGTCTTGGCCCTTTAAACAATGTGTGTGAATCAGTGCAGATGTTAATGACGCCTTTGACTGAAAAACCCATCTCGCCAAACCAAAACTTTCATTTTCACTCTTAACTAAGCATCTTCTGCTGCTGAGGTCAAACCAAACCAAATGAAGCTAGAAAGGCACTCAAAGAATGCAGACCTCCAACAATCTCCAAGTGCAACCTCTTTACTGTAATTTATGTCTGGATATATATCCAAAATGTCAAAATATGGTTGTGCCTCATCATCTCAGCTGTGCATTTATTATGAAAATTGGAAATATTTCACATACTTATTTATGAACAATAGAAAACACCAGTAGTGCAACATTTATTCACCATCATGAGTAGTGGAAGTACATTTTACTCAAGTAATGTACTTAGGTACCATTTTAACGTACTTGTACTTTAGTATTTCCAAATACTTTATGCTTTCACTCCACTACATTTGAGAAGCAAATATTGTAGTTTTTACTTGAATATATTTCTTTCAAATCTTATGTTTCTTTGCAGATTCAGATTTTTAATACAACATGTAACAAATAAATCATGATATATTATTATGAACATAAATAATTAAAATGAGCTACACTTTTACCGGCTGCAACATTAAAATGATGAACACATGAAGTGTACTTTTACTTTTGGTACTTTTACTATATTTTGATGATAGTTTTGTGCTTCTACTAAATTTACAAAATTTGGAATGCAGGATTTTACTTGTAACAAAGCATTGTGGTATTAGTATTTTTCCTTGAGTTAAAGATCTGAATACTTTTTCCACCACTGGAAAAAACTTTATATACATATGTACAATTATAAAATGCTTAGACTGAAGATATTTGTAGCTTGTTATCAAAATGGTTGTTAAGAAAAACTGTGTATTCACAAGAAAGACATTTTTACTCGAGTAAAATTAAAATTTTCATTTAAAAGAAAATATTATAAAAACCAGTATGATGCACTAATACATAGTGAAATAATTGTAGTATCTGTCATACAGTGTAGAAATTAGAAAACATTATGTTAAGCAAGAAAAAAGTGTATATTTAGGTCCATTGCCACACCTTAGTTGGATTTTTTTTTTTTAAAGCACTGTTGTGGCAATGTTACAATTGTTGCAGTTCTCCTATGAAGCCACTGTCCCTGACTGCTCAGTGTGAAGTTTGAGCAACTATTATGAGTAGGTAACCCCAGAGGATTACTGGAACCCGTGAATGTGGATTGTAATAATGAATTGACTGTGTTTCATCACTATTGAACTTTACTACCATCCAGTGGATTTCAGCATTTGTTTTGCCAAATGCCCAATCTTACAATGTTAACAAAAGTGAATAATAGTTTCTGTTTACAAAATGTAATGGGATCTCCCTTGATCCATGCTACACCCTTCCATCAAGCCCCCCCCCCCCTCAAAAAAAAGAAAAAAAAATAGTCAGACAGGAGCTGTAAACACACACACATACGTCTGTTCAGGTGTTGATAAACCACCCAGGTGGAAATCTTCTCTTCCTTTAACAAAGTTTTACACAAGCAACAACATGGTGGTCAGAGCAGGAAGTGACTCAGAGGTCAGCTGATCCCACGCACATCTGCTTCTTATCACCATGCCAACACTGTGTGTGTGTGTGTGTGTGTGTGTGTGTGTGTGTGTGTGTGTGTGTGTGTGTGTGTGTGTGTGTGTGTGTGTGGTAGCACGGTGTTGGACATGCAACAGAGGCTGCAAATGTGAGTTATTATACATATTATCCAGTATTTATATATTTATAAAAATGTTATGACAGTCTAAACCACCTTTATGTACAGAAAATGAAAAAGCTTGTTATATGCAAGTTTAAAGAAATGGCAAACTGGTATTTCACAGAAAAATGTAGCAACATTCAGGATTTCATTACATAATTAGAAACAAACTGAATTTGAGTTTATTTATTTGCATAACTTAAGAATAAAAAAGACAAAAATATTTTGCAGGAGAGTAAAAAGGTAACTCTACCAACAGTAAATAAATCCAAAAAAATATGCAAAATTCTTTAGGCACACTGGAATGGGGCCAACCACAAGTCAATATTTACACTTGGCCTTTTCGCCCAACATTAAAAGATGTAATATAAAACTTCCTTGACAGTAGAAGTATCCTACACACATACAGTAGATAGAGCTAGTGGATCAGTGCTACAGGTCCATCTGTTGAAGTCATTTATTTTCTAAAACAGAGGGATGCGACAGCAGGAGTTCCTCAAGGCTCCATTCTAGGACATTCTTATTTCTTATTTATACTCAATAAATTATATATTGCTGTTTCATTACCTAACTTAATACCTTATTGTTGCAGATTACGCTAATTTAAATTACTCATACATAAACATACTTTTTCTTATCAGTGAAACAAATATGAACTAAAAGGCTAAAATATGGACTTCAAAGTTTTTGGTTTAATAAACTATCACCGAGTGTCAAAAAAAATCCAACTTAAAATGAATAGTACAGTGTTTGAAGTTAAGTTTTTTTCCCCTGAAAAATATAAGATCTGTTTTTACACATATGATTTTTTTCCCCCCTCATAATTCAGTGGTTGTACTATCTTCAACCCTTCTGTTCAAATGGCACCATTTTGCAAATATTATCCTCATGTTTTCAACTCTTCTCAATGCAAATTTTGACACAGAAGCCTCAGGTTTGCAATAATTATGAATCTGTTACATCACTTTCAAAGTCTGAGCATATAATAATTATAGTTTACAGTGTCCCTTAGCCTTAGTCCCTTCACCACCATATTTTATACAAATTGAAACATAACATAATTACAAATTCATCTACTTTTATTTCCTGTTTCTGACTGTTGTTACTTTTCTGCTTGCTTGCTGTATGTTGTTTGACTTTAAGTGCTGTTTGTGTGAGGACCAATAAGCTAAGCCCAGCTGTGTTTCTGCACAGCTGTTTTGTATCATTGTTTTTATGTCATGGTTTCTGTGTAAATGGACTAACTAATTAAGGCTTGCTTAGTGATAATGACTGGCTCACTTGTTTCATGATAAATCTAATAATGTTCAACATGAGTCACTGCAAATGAGGGAGAAAATCAGCCTGGATGGATGTCAGATTGTAACGCCTTGGACAGCAACGTGCCTTCACCTCTGTGCTAAACAACCAGGATACACACACACCCACACACACACACACACACACACATTTATAAGGTCAACATCATTGTAGATGGCTGTAAAATTTCACAGATGACTATATGTTGGCTGCCAGTACATTTGGTTATTTAACAGCCGCATGCAGTCTTAAACTTATCCCGCTTTGTATCTCTTTTCTGTTGCCCGCTGCATGTTGGCCTGCTGCTGCTGATTGTTGATTGTAGACAGGAGTGTGTGTATTTGTGTGTGCGTGCATTCCACACGTAATCAGCAACCAATAAGGCTCTGCGTGTCAGTCCAGTATCTTAGGAATTACATTCAATCATTTGACATACATTTGACAATCAATCATTTGACAATTCTTTAAATCTACTATGATCTCTCCCAAGACCTCCTGACAGGACAAAATGTTTTAAACATAGAGCCAAATTTCTCTCCTGAGACAGAGGACATGGTGTGGAATACTGTATGTGCCCCTCTCATCTCAAAACCTCAGGAGAGTTCAGTGTTGGTGCAGTTTTTTTTTTCATTTTCCCAATTTGTTTTGAGTAACTCCCCAATGCACTGAATTCATTTTAGACCAAGGCAAGTGTGTGGTCTCATTGAGAGCTGCATAAATTAATCTGGTATTTTGATATTTTCTGAATTTATGTTGACAATAAATGTCCAGTGTTTGTTTGTGTCACAGAATTCAAAGACTTTTTTTTCCTTTTTTTTTTACAGATGCACATGCTTTTGTTGTCATTGTTGGATCTATCCACTGTGTTCTTTTCAAAACAAAAGACGTTTAGTTTACAACAACGATTCTGAAAAAGTTGTGATGCTGTGTAAAACATAAATATAACAGAATGTGATAATTTGCTAATCCTTTTTGACATAATACTCAATTGAAAACAGAACTAAGACAATATATTTAATGCTTTGCCTCATCAACTTCATTGATTTTATTTCCTCATGTTTCATAATGTTCCTGGGACTGTCCATATTTGATGTGTTTTGTAACTACTAAAAATTTCACAGCTTTTCATTTGGGCTGCAGTGGATTGTCAACTTAATTTGAAAAATATTTCTTCTAAACCTATGAGTCTTGTTTGGATGCATTTGATTTCATTTTTTTTTAAATACATTTTTCTTGTTTTTGGTCTTTGAGACAACAGGAATACAAACCAAACAAGGAGGAAGACAGAAAAGGGGGGGGGGCACATTCTAACACAAGTTACAATAACGAGAACCACAGTCACAAATAAATTAAATACATAGCAGTACAAAAATGAGTATAAATACACAGAGTAAAGAATAAAAGAAGTACACACAACAAGTTGCTTTACGTACACTGCAAATCCCATTAGTTAACATTTTAGTAATGGGTCCCAGCTCCTATCAAACATGCTATAGACTCTCAGTCTCTCCAGGGGGTGTGTTCGGATGCATTCAGTTACTTTTACAGTAATTCAAAATTTGTTTTGCTCAGTGACTTTTGGACTATGTTTAGATAATTATATGTGTATTGGGTTGTTTTTTTGTAGTTTTTAAAATTGTATAGGATCATATTCAGAGAATTTCATTTCTCAACACTACTTTAAGCCTACTATTATCAGATCTTTTTTTTAATACAAAGCTGAAACAGATGACAATGTTCACATACATAATAAATATTTAATTTTATGTAAAAGAAACTTTTTCTTTGTCAGTTGTAGCACTTAAATTCCTCCCTATTGTTGAGTTATTAAGGAGTACTCCATTAAAGCAACATTATGTAACTATTTTACCTAGAGTAGAATGGTGCTCCTGTCATTCTTACTCTGTGCCCTGAGTGCCTGATTTTGCACTATATAACTTGGTTGGGTCACACTTTACGGCACTACTTCACACACCACGAGCTATGTTGGTGAAACTGGATCATATTTTATGGAGAAAATGTTTTCTGGTTTTCCCTCTGATGTCCCCCAGCTGCTCGGCCTCAACTCTCTGTGATTTGTGGAGTTTTCTAATGGACAGATAGCTTTACCTGTTGGTAAAATAACCGCTAACTGCTGCTAACTGTAGCTGCTGTTAGCTAGTTAGCTCAATTAGCTAGCTGCAGCTAGCTGACTTTGCCTGGACAGTGTCACTACAGCGTGAGCGCATCCGCCATCTTGGACATCCAACTACGGCAACACCACTTAAACGACACGCAGAACTTTGATTAAATTATTTTGTTAAGTTTAGCTGTTAATAATGATTAGGATTACATTTGCTAATCATTTTTCAGATGATGGTGCGCCATTACCTGTGGTAGCATAACTTTTATTTTTTTAATTAAATTCAAACTGCCTTTATTGGAATGAAGGTTTCACGAACATATTACCAAAGTATCAAAGTACAATTTGTTCAGATATTTGGACAGTAGGCTACACAACAGCAATATGAGCATTAAAAAAGCTATGCTAGGACAAGATACCACACACTGTTGTGTGAAAGAGTCAGTTGCAAATGTATTCATTATCATAACACAACCCATAACACAGTGGTGTTTACACTGCTAGCACAGGAACTTTGGACCAGGGATTGCTGGCAGTGAACAACACTGGAATGAGAACCTGAACCGGGCAAGCAGGCAATGAAACCGGGCTCAGCAGGGACATCATGACAGAGTCAAAGAGACCAAAGAGGACAATGATGGAGGAATCTAAGAAGAGAAAAAGAGAGAATGACCAAGCAGGACAGGAGTAAAACTCAGGCCGGCTTTTAATCGCTGGTGAGAACTTTGCGAAATAAAAGACTGAAAGACAGATGCTGAGCTGGTCTTCATGCTGTTGGACTAGTAATATTAGCTGGCTTACTATGTCTTGTGTTGTTGCACTTGCTTGATGTTTGACTGTGTTTGCAAAGTTGTTGACTCACTAGTTTTTGATTATATAATGTAATCATAAAAATTTCACACACATATGAGTGAATTTCAATTTTAAAAAACTGTATGTAAAAAAAAATATCAATTCTTCCATAATGTTGATAAATTTCATCTAGATACAGGTTTTCCCATTTTAACTGATTGAATTAATTATTGGTCCTCCTTAATGTAGCATAATTACCCCAAATTTTCTCTATGACTTATGTGGGAATATTTCATGAAAAGTTAATTTGATTCATTATTATTATGTTAAGAAGTAAGTAAGGGTCTCTTGAAGTGTCTGTCATATGATCAGATCAAAGATGCTCTCGAACAAAGATAACACATTACAAGCTACACCAATGGTATGAAATGGTACACACTTCCCGTCTCCTAAGTGACGAGATCCCGCCAATCCCTACTGGTCATTTTTAACACTAATACATTACTGGGGGCTTTTGTTTGTCCATGTGCAAACAATACAACACTAAACAGTCATAAATTTAATGTTTTGGTCTCAATTTGCTGCTTGTTCTTAACTGCTAGCTTAATATGCTCGCTACAGATCTCGAAATCTCGCGAGAGTGTGTCGCTGAGGCAGAGACAGGTCTCGAAAAAGTTCATTTTCTCCTGATTTGTCTGTCCACTTTAGTGTCAAAATGTTCAGAAGAAATGTGGCTTGTGGAAAATGGGTCTAACATTTACTTTGGTGACTATTTGGTGAAAAGAATCGGTCCTAATCTGTGCTCACATTTGCTTCTCCCATAAGAATGAATAGACTCAGGACCTGCCACTAGTCTCCTCAAGGGGCGGGGCAGTGGCGAAACCTGACACAAGCCCTTTTAACACAGAGATTGTGCAATAGGCTACTACCACAACGAAGACCCTTCTCTACACCACCTTTGTGTTTTTACACTAAGGCAAACAACGGCATTATAACGCCGCCCCACTGTGTGATTTTAAGATCAGTTAATGCTGTGTTGTCAAAAAATGCTACCTAAGCGCAATTTGATTGCACTACCCCTCCCCCTAACGCTACCTAATGAGATGCGGTAAGTAGCACATCTCGATAGGTAGCATATATTGATGGAACACTAGCGTTCCACATTCAAAAGAGGCGTGACGTGTAACACAGCAGTGTCAGCATAGTGTGACGTTTTTCATGCGTGATGAGCAGCGGTTTCTAAACATTTTAAACAATAGAATGGCATGGCAATAACATGGCAGAATAACATGCCATTACGCCTCCATAACGTTTATACAGACGGAGAGGCACAATGGGCCTGCATTACACAGGCTGTGTAAGAGGGACTACAGATACAGGAAATAACTCGTCAGTGAACCGTCTCTGATCAGATCATGTTAATTGATTAGATAAAATATTTACCATTTAAGAAGTCGAAGTCTTCATTCCTGAAGGTTTACAGAATGCAGTGCAAAAATGCCTTTAAACTGCTCTTTCCAACATTAAGAATTAATTTTGATGCTGACGCATTTTTACTTATGGATAAGTTTACAAACAACACAAAATGAAGCCAAACAGGAAAATACAACATTACACCGCTGTTAACTTCCGCCTGCATACTGTGAAAAAGAAATTAGAAAAACAGTTAGTTGTATATTCACTTCCAATCTAAATACATATTAGAAAGCTGCTTGAATGATCTTCCTTGTTCCTCTGCTCTGGTCCCAGCAGCTGCGCTGAGTCAAATAAAATGTTTTCAACATAACAGCTCCATATTGCTGCTGCCATTATTTTCTTGTCAAGTGGAATGTAAGCATGTTACCATTTATCATTTCTATGGTGTGATTTCTATTTTCATCATAGAAAGTTAAATCCTTTTTTATTGCAGTCTAATTGGGTCACATCATTGGGTCTTATGTGCTTAGATCACATGCAATATTTAATGTACTTCAATATCTTGGATTTGTTGATTAACCATTTTTCAATAAATTATAAATTATCACCATTTCAGTGAAGACATATATCTCATTGTGTGGATACATCCAGCTGCTCTTGTTCCTCTTAGAAATATAAACTTTACAACCACCAATATTGACCATCACTTTAATTTCTAGAAAAGCAAATATTCTTCCTTCAAGCATACTGCACTTATGCCAGTTTTATGCTACTTATGCACACTGCATTTACTCTAATAAACTCGAATCAGCTAGTAAAATGGTTAGAGAAACAAGCCTGTGACTGGAGGGTCAGATCAGGTTGTATTGAGCAGCTTCCAGATTACACGTTGGTAACTTTGTGAATGTCATCAGCCAAAAGAGAGCATTGATCTCAGTCAAACTCTCCTGAATTAAAATAAATTTTAAAAAATGAAGTTTAAAGAAATGATTAAATTCAGTTTTTGGTATTCTTGTTCATATAGTATTTGATGCAAGAGTTAGAGTCTGCCTATAGCATATTATTTTACTTTTTTATTACACTATTTAATGCCATATCACCTCCCACTAAACGCCACAACACACTCACAGTCTTTGTTGAGGTCCATCCGGTTGTATAGTGTTTGCAGTCATTTCCTTTTCTTCCTTAGCTGTTAAAAGTCTCTCTCTCTCTCTCTCTCTCTCTCTCTCTCTCTCACACACACACACACACACACACACACACACACACACACACA
>JBBPCS010004826.1:0-10984 GCA_037974645.1 Hollardia meadi | reverse complement strand
TGAGCTCAGGTGTATCCTTCCTGCACTGTGCCCCGCCCACCTTCAATACCTGCAAAGACAGCAGCCACACAAAACAAGTACAAGGCAGAGAGGGTCGTCACACTCCATCATAAAAGAGGCTTTAGTGGTGGTGGCCACCTCTGGTCATTGGCTACGCTCTGCTGCTGTCCAAATGTTGCCGTGGGCATTGATATCTACTTGCAACACATGACATGGGTTGTCTCAAAATAAACCCAACCCAAGTTTTATGCAACAGAACAGCCTGAACCAAACCCCACATGGGACCTGTCGGGTTTAGGTTAGATTGCTGAACTTCGAGCCTCCAAAGCCTCCAAATTAAGGTTAGGGTTAACTCTAGAGTTTTTGTGGTTAGTAAAATAGGGTTTCAGTCGAAATGATGTTTTCAGTCCTCACAAGGACAGAATTGCAGGATTTGTGTGTGTGTGTGTAATCTGTTTGCCCTTAGGTTTGTTGATTTGTGGTAGTTCATCAAGATTTAATTTTGGATTGATGTTTTCCATCCCAGGGAGAGACCATTAATTACCACTAACTACACACACACATGCACACACACACGCGCACACACAGTGCTCTACCCCTGGCCGATGTATCATAATTGTCCTCTGTCCTCTTTCCATCCTGCCTTGCTCTATTTATAGCCAGTTTTAGGCCCCGCCCTCACAGACGGTACCATGGCAACAAAATGATTGACAAGCCAATCGACGGTCTACTCTCTACACTCTCTCCTTCCTTATGTTGACCTTCCCTCTGACATCACCAGTGTCTGACTGTCTAGTTTCAGTCAGTGCTGTCTGTGTGTGTGATCATAACTCAGTTTGGATGGCCTTACACCCCACTGCTAAATGTCCCCTTGCACACAGAGATAGAGAGAGAGAGAGAGAGAGAGTACCCAGCTCACAGAAGGGATGTGGGTCATGAACACACTCACATACACTCCCTTTACTATACTCTTACATTACATAGTCAGCCTTTAACTCCAACCTTTGTACCTGTATATTAGCTAGGCCGACATCTTTTATTCACAATTATAGGTAATAAAGTACTGTTTGAACAATTGATCAATTAAGCATTGAATCTTTAATCACATTATATCACATCAAAATTTTCAATGTATAAATGCAAAAGGCTGTGCCTTGTACCTTAGCTTGGGGTGTTCCCAAAAGGCAGTGTTCCTGTGACCCATTGTTTGCCTAGTTGGCGGCGATGGCCGTGGCCAGAGGCATTGTGTTTTCGGGTTGTCCGTCTGTCCGTGTGTACATACGTCCGTCCCATTCTTGTGAAAGCTGTATCTCACCTTGACGGAAATTCTTCAGATGTGGCACAATGTTGACCTGGACCCAACAATGATCTGATTTTCAGAGGTCAGAGGTCAAAGCTCAAGGTCACTGTGACCTATTAAACACATTTTTTGTCATAAATCAAGAATTCATATGCTAATTATGACAACATTTTATACAAACTGTGCTGATTGTATAGCTCTTCTGTGCTGCTGGGTTGAACATGTATGTGAAGAATCCATGTTTCTGGATTTAGAGCTTCTTTGCAGCAACATCCATATTTGCAGTATTGTTGTCCACCACAAACTCTTTGATTTTGTTGAGATTGAGCTTCAGTTGGTTGTCATTGCACCATGTGATGAAGCTCTCCATCAGTCACTTCATATATTATATGAGTCTGGACAGACATTGATGTAAACAGCAACTTCACTGGGGCACAGAGGTATACAACTGTGAGGCGGTAATTGTAGTTGTTACTGTGGCTTCACTTTTACAGTATCTCCTTTTCTGTCTGTCTTCTCTTCTGTTTGGCAGGAAGATGCATTAGTGCCCTGGAGTAGCCGAACTCGCCGCTAACGCTCCAGTAATGGTACAGCTGTCCTGCTAGCACAACAAAGATATTGATTCTTAACTTTGTAACAGTTGTTGACAGCGTGGGGAGCTTATTGTCTCAAGATCAGCACAAGTAGAATTCTGACAAGTTGACAAATTTGAATTTGGCATCATGACTATCTCAAAGTACATGCTTTGAATATTTTTTGTCACTGTTTAGCTGCATCTCTCTGTGCCTGTCAACTGAAGTATTGTCATTCTTTCTTTCCATCTTATCCACCAGCTCCATTTCAGAACTTTACTTACTTCCACAGTGTTTTCTTTAATATTAGTTTTTCTCTTCCAAGAGCTCAAGAAGTGGTTTAATAAGTTGAATAGCTTCAGTGTCTCCCCAGGCATCTCCTTCACCTTCTCCTGCAGGATTCCGAGCTTTTTCCAGGCCAGATGGGATACTTTGTGTAATCCTTCCAACATGTTCTGGGTGTGCTTTACATCTCCTCACAGTTGGAAGTGCCTACGGAAATATCTGCACAAGTAGACATCTGGGAGGCATCACAATCAGTTACCCAGACCGCCTCAGCTGGCTCTTTTCAATACTTCTTCTACTCTTTCTCTCAATTTAGCTGTTTCGGAAGATTCTGAGCACTTGAGATTGCAAGAAGTCGCTTACCAACAGGGCACACCCACATCTGAAGTCCACACAGGGTCCGCACAAGGAAAAAAAAGTGACCCTGGTGACCTTATGACTATTTAGGACAACATGTCTTATTCAATTATTGTAGCTGTGTGGATCTGCACTGTAGATTGAAGTTCAACCAAATACTTGGTATCCAGCTGATCTACATATTGTCACCTTGCCAGTCTCAAAAGTAGCCCTCAAATTTCTTTTGGGCTTTCTCAAATCTTTTGTCATCAATATACTTCTGTAATATAAAGACCTGTGCTCAGGTACGTCTTCACCAAGACAGTCTGGTTCAACATTTATGTGACTGTAGACACTTCTTCGTGTCGACGTCATGCTCCGTCTTATTTGACCTTCACTTGAAGAGATGTCCATACGTTTCCATAGCAATACTTGTCATATTTGTCTGAAAAGAGTCACGGCATTAACAAGGTGTGAGCTTCATTGTGAATGGGTTACAGTACTATACAGCTAGCAAGCATAACTCCAAATGCTGGTTGCTATGACAGTGTCACAGGCTGCCTGTTGGATGAGAAAAAGGACCAGAGAGCAAGCAGGCAAGAGGAAATGAAAAGGAAAAATAATAGAAGGTACAAGAAATGTCATTTTACTCTACACATGAAACAAAGATATACCTTGGTAGTTTGGCCACAACTAAAGAGGATGCCAGAGTCAGTTTGTATAGAGGTTGCAGTTTTATACCTGCACATGGACAACATCATCCATAACCAGCATGATGTCAGTGCACTTGAGTGAATTTGTTTGAGGTTAGGTTAAAGTAAGACAACTACAACATGTTTTTATTCATTTGTGACTTATATTTTGGTCAGCGTACCACAGAAAAATGAGATTTATAAATGAGATCTTTCTGTTTTTGTACAATGCCGAATCATTCCGAGTAGCAGATGCAGAGGCTAATCAGACATACCTGCAAGTCTGGAGATAGGGTCCATAATGCTCAGGAAACACGTGACCTGAGTGTATGATATCAATTCAAGTTAATTGGTTCAGGAGTCCAATTTATGATAAATGTCAGTAAAGCTAGAAAAGGGCGGGACTGCCATTAAAATGTTTAAGAGAGAAGAGACAGCATTCAGGCTCATTTACAGTATAGTAGCTTCCAGAGGCAGTTTATTGTTCATTCCCAGCTATTCAAATCTCTGTGAAGGTATTTTAATGGTTTCAATTATGATAAAACTGGCTTGCATTAAATGGCATCCATTAGATTAATTGTATCTGGCTTCAGTAGTGTTTTTTTTAAAAACTCGTTTGCTAAACTCTTTCTGTGGGTATGATCTTTGGTGTATTAAAAACAAGAGGGTGTGCGGCTGTTAAAACGCTTACTGCTAGTCTCCATTGTTGTGTGTATACACACTAAGCAGATTACTTTTTGACCATGCTGACTTGTGATTTGCAAGATGAATACTCCATCACTGCCCAGAGTTCATCTTTGATGGAAATTAATGAGGTGCTGTAGCTCTGTGGTGCTGTTATAAAAATGCAGTAACACAAAAGAGTTATAAAAACCCCACAGCCGAGCGGGATGTAATACACTTAGTACTTAGATGTGAATTCACACCGACTCGTAATGTCCTGCCAAAGCTCTCTTGGGCATTGCAGTCTATCTTGCTTTCACAATGCCATTTCATCATATGAAACAGTTGTAGGTCTGATTGGATGGCTTCAAACCCTCAGAATTGTATATTCCTAGTAGTGTGAAAAATATTGGGCTGATGTGCTGTATTGCTGAATTGCTTCTGGAAATTGGGACTGAATTGGAGGTAACAATAGTCACTGTAATGGAAGACAGCCGTAAGATATGTCTGTGGTATGACTCAGTTTCCCCGGGCTTTTGTGGGTTTTATTCACTTCTATTGTCCAATTTCAGTACGGAGTAATCATAGGCAGTATTGCAGTTTTTCTCTGTCTACTTTTTTCTTTTTCTTTTTTCTAGTTTTTTGGTGAACAGCCTGATCTGCCCCTGTGACTTTAACATTAGTGGTGTAAGATTACACTTTTTCTTCAGTCTAAGCTCAATTGTTTCTGACTTGCACTGACAATCTTGCCATAGATGTGTCACTCATCACCTAATTGCCCATTTCACCAGCATACTTTCATTAACTAACACACACAGTGGCGCACTTGCTGCACTCTTTCAAGTTTGTCACAGAGCAGACTAGATTGATAAATGATTTTAACACTGGAAGTGCTACCTGGTGTTAGTTAATCTAACGCTGATTGGCTGCCCAGTTAAGATGTCACATACACTCTCTCTGTCTCTAACTCTCTGTTTCCATTGTTTTTCTCTTTCTTGCTTCTACTTCACCCTCTGTACTGAGTGCCTTGTTAATGCTCGAATGAGGTTTATAATTGCTTCCTTTATAATGATTAAGTTGTGATCTGGCCGTGTTGTACTGGAATCACTAAAATGGCAATTATATTCTGGCCATCAGACGCTTTAAAGGTTTTGCACAATGGTGTTTTGTATTTTTCCTTATTTTAGTGACTGAGAAACTAAAATGTTATACTTAATTAACCTTGACTATGTTTTAAAGAAAAACACGCTTGTAGTTTGTCAAAGAGACCAACATATGCATATTAATGGGATTTTATTTATTTTCTTTTATTCTATCATGAAGGCTGTGTCTCTGTGATATAAAGTGTGTTCTTTGGAAACTCTTTTGATTAAATAAGAGTAGGATTTTAAATGCTGTCAACAACATCTCAGATGTTTTCCTCTTCATGGGTGTACGTATGTATCAACAAATAGCACATTTCTTTATATTTCATGGAAAATTAATGGGTAAGAAAGATACACCCACAGCTACATCGGTGGAGCAAACAAGAAACTTAGCCTGAGGAAATCTGTTTTTGTATATTTAGCCAAATTTTCATGGGCCAGTATTGCTTTGATCTCTTAAAATAGACCCTTTTTTTACCCATTTGTTTGTGAAAGAATGTCTACTATTTAGGAGGACTTTATTTTATTTTAGACTTAAAGATATAACATGTAACATTACCACAGTCTAAAAATGACTAGTTCTTCGTTATATATTTTAGCAAAAGAGTGTCGAAGAGACACTGATTTTTAATGTGAAACTGCTTTATTCTTTGTTTTTTACCGGTTTTAATTAGCAGGTCTTTTTGTTTTAGAGAGGAGTAGACCTCTGCGGATAATCCAGCTCTCTCTAAAAACCTTGTGAATAATTAACTGTGAATTAATCCTTACCAATGAACATGCTAAGCAACAAGCTGAACTAATGTTAGCGGCAGCTTGGCTCGCAGCCTCTCCACACTTGCCCGGGGAAAGTAAATTCTTTGTCGGCCAAGTGGAATGCCTTCATGCAGTTGACCGATTGGGCAAGCAAAAATTAAATGTGTTGTCTGTAACCTTATCTGAAAACAAACTGTGTTGCTGAAGTGGAGATTTTCCATCTGAGGTATGTGCGGGAGTCTGTCCCACCACCAATAGTTAAAAAGCACTGATGAGAAAAATCAGACATATCATATCATAGCCAGACAACTAGACACTATAGAAGTTATCTCTGGGGTCAACAATTTTGTTTACGGCATAATGTTACTATCGTTAAATATCTCTGGAGCACTGCATGTGACAGACTTACTTTTTTGCCCAGAAACTAACCATTGTGTCGTTCATGTTGGTGCAGTTTTATCACTTTCAGAAGCTTTGTAATCGAGCCTTGAAATGCAGTGTCGTTTGGAGTCTTGTAAGATAAATCCACAATGATAAATCCAACACTGAATGTCTTCTGTGATTATTTCTCCATTTTTTAATCAGAGGCTGGGTTCCTGACTTGTCGCCTAATCAACATCAACCAGTCACACATTGAACCCAATCTGTTACAATCTACAGATTATGTTATTCATTCCTTCTTTAAACTGGGATGTCCTGCTCTTACTTGTGCTCTGTTATTTAAGTACTCCCCTTCCAGCTCCATATCATTCCTCTTTCTAGAGGATTTTTGTTGCAATTAAGAAAGAAATTTGAATTGATTGAAGGTTCAATCAATTCAAATTTCTTTCTCGCATTTTTATTAATGCCGAAGGTTGAGTCTTTTTTTTGTTTTATTGATGCAGTCTAGTTTTATGGGATGACCTTTATGATAATATTATGTGCTGCATATTTCTGTTGGCAGGTCACTTGCTAACCTGGGGATTTTCATATTTTCAGACCAGTTGAAGGATCAACTGCTTGCTCTTCTGTGCATAGGGAAAAGATTCTCTGATCTTTAATTCATGAAACCCTTTTTCTGTTGATCGAATAATATTGGAAATACATTGCCATCAAGCTTACAAACAAGGCATTTGAAATTTTTATTTTTAAGGTTTATTGTCTGACTAAAAGGCATTCATTAAATGTCTTTCATTCAGTTAATAAACTTTCAAAATGAAAATGCCATCTTTTCGAGAATCAACTGCCCTGTTTATATTATCCAATCAACACAGAAAGGGTTTCATGAATTTTAGAATTTATGTTAGAGACATTTGTGTAGCATCTTATATAAGGTAAATAAAATGTGATACATTTATCTTTTAAGTTTTAACTCAACCCACGGGATACTACACTCTCCAATCTGTCTATGTTACTTACTGCCTGTTTCTTGATATATTCCAAAGCTGCAGAACCTAATTTTAGAGAAACTACCAGAATTTTAAGTGCATAACAAAAACATGAATGAATCCACTTCCTCCCTCTCTTCAACAACCTTTTTCCTGAAAAGGTTTATGTGCACTGTATATATGCGGCAGACTTAATAAATACAAATTCTTCTATGCAAAAACAACTCTGTTACCTCAGTCTTGTTAGAATTAAAACATAGAGTTGATGCAGGAACAAACAAAAAAAGAAGAGTTTATGGTTTTAGAGGGCAGAATACTGTGTGTACTACTGTACCACTTTACATCCCTATCTTCCATGCTGAATCCATCAAGAATCACTTAATTTGTTTTCAGTCGGTGTTGTAAATTGGCCATAGTATTTTTGTCTCCCGTCCCCTCATTCTCACACACAATGTAGCTGCACATGCATTAAGTTTGCACAAATAAACCTAAAAATCAGAGTGAATGGGGAAAAATATTTTTTTTAAATGATTTTTGTGCTTTAGGACAGATAAATAGAAGAAAATCACTTGTGGAAAGTAATGGATTGTGCAGCTTTTTCTCCTGTTTCTCTCATTTCCTTTTCATATTTTCCTTTTCTCTTGTGCCAGGCAGTTTGCAGGTCATAGATTAACTGGTATGCATTTATAATAGTTTTTCTTTATGCCTCTGCGCAGACGACAGTTCTAATTCTTTTGAATGTGAAAGCTCACAAACTGGACGGAAATTCTTCAGATTTGGTACAAACATTCACAGACTCAAGGATGAACAAATCCAATTTTGGTGGTCAGAGTTCAAAGGTCAAGTTCACTGTGACCTCACATTCTTCCTACTCTTATGAAAAGGATATCTCAGGAACGCTCTGAAGGAATTTCTTCAAAGCACAAAGATTCACTTCGACTCAAGGATTGAACTGAATAGACTTTAGTGGTCAGGGGTCAAAGGTCAAGGTCACTGTGACCTTATGTCCATCCCGTTATTGTGAACATGATATCTCTGGAACACTTTAAGGGAATTTCTTCAAATTTGGAACAAATTACATTTTTTTCTTATGATTTGGCCACACTTTGATCTAGTGCTGAATCTTTGCCTCTGCAGGACTGCAATATGTAAAAACTGTAAAAACAAGTAAACATGTAGAGAGAGGTATGCCCCAGTGTACTTGTCCTAAAGCTTTTAGAGCACCCCTTCTGACCATTACTCATTACATTTACTCTTTTTGAAATGTGCTCTTATGTTTGTTGTATGTGTGTGATGGAGAAAGAGAGCTATGCATTGGCTACTATTAGTTTTGTGTCAATTTTGAAACCTTGGAACATCTTAATAGGTTTAAAGGGTGGTGTATCACGAAGAAGTGGTCAAGGGGATTATTAGATGATATGTGGACACTGTGTGCGTGCGTGTGTGTGTGGCTTTTGCTGTGAGTTTGCTTGCAACGTGATTTAGAGACTGTGCTTTAAGTCAAGCCAATTACTGCATCACAACTCTCAGTCAGGGTTAATTGGACCAACAGAGAGGCATGAGGCATAAATCACATCCCGTCATCAAACTCCAAGTGGGTCTGATGACAGCCGTGGTGGTGGGCGGAGAATAATGGAAAAGAATAAGAGGAGAGTTGGAATCTTAAATTTGGTTATAAAAATATAATCCTTTAATTTCCTTTTGAAGTTTCACTCAATCAGATTGTTCAGTGCAGAAAGCCTCAACGTCAATGGTAACCTATTTGCTTTTTGTTTTTGTTCTTTCTGCTTTAAGGCAATCACACAGTGAATACAAATCTTTTTTAAAAAGTGTGTGTTTCGTGATGGTAAACATCTATCACCAGGATGTCCTGGATTCTTCAAAGGATGTTATTATTTTATTATTTTTAGTCTGGAAAAATAGAATCCCAGCAACATACTAGGTTAAATTACAGAGGCTCCTATCATCAGGGAGGACGGCTCAGCAGTTCAGGGTTCATTAAAAAAGTGCTGCCAGTCAGAAACATGCATATGCTAATTTACAGTACACCGCTGCACAAGGAGCTGTGCTGTTGTTTCAGCTGCAAGAAACTGTGTTTGCTAACTTTATAAAGGAGAAGGGCCCTTTTATTTGCTCAGTAATAGTTATAGTGGGAAGATATTCTAACAGACTGCCTACAGATGATTCATCATCTCGTTTCTGCCTTTCTCCTTCTCTCTACCTTCTACCTCACTGATTGTGTCTGATAAAACAAGTTTCAAAGGTGTCATGTTGCAGCAAATGTAGCCTCAGTGCATTATAGTTTTATTATGTTGTTGTTTTCATTCTGTTTTACAATATGCATGTTGGCACTAAGTTATTAGTTCCCATTGTGCCTACAGCTGGCATGTTATCTCCAACCTTCTGTTTCTGACTGCTGAATCTGTCAAGTACACAAACAAAAATGAAACTTTTTTTCAGTTTCATGCTTTTCTCTTTTCTTCTTCTTTATACAGCTGCTAAAGATACAATGGGTTAGAGGCAAGTTAATAGGGTATCTAAACCTGAGCAGCTGCTGACACCACAACCACTAAATAGATGCAAATCATAGGCATGAAAATGGATCTTAGCGGTCATCTCACACTTACGCAGACGGATATTACTGCCACTTAGAAGGGTCTGCATTGAACGTTCTGATTCATTTCCGAGTATGCGCTACATTAAAGAGCTTATCATTGCTGTTTGAAATGATGTATGAGTAGAAAGGTGATGATATGACATAAAAGGTTATTTCATTTATGGTGTTTTTGCCTTTGGAAAGAGCACTCAGGAAATGAGCTTATGCCTTGAGTGTAACCACTGACTACTAGTCGCACTGTTTAAATTTATTGTGTGTTTTTAGCCACGCTAGTGGCATGACCCTAGGGATGGCAGTAGCCCTGGGTCCACTATTAGTCCAGTCTGAAATATCTTGCCATGAAATTTTGTATAGTCATTCATGGTCCCAAAAGCATGAATTCTACTGACTTAGTGATCCCCTGACTTTTCCCCGAGTGTCATCATTGAGTTGTCTAACCAATAACCTACAAAATTAATGACATTCCTATATATATAGATATATATATATATATATCTATATATATAGATATATATATAGATATATCTAGATCTATATATAGATATATCTATATCTATATCTAGATATCTAGATATAGATATATCTATATCTATATATCTAGATATATCTAGATCTATATCTAGATATATCTAGATCTATATATATCTATATATATATCTATATCTATATATAGATATCTATATATAGATATCTATATATCTAGATATAGATATATCTATAGATATAAATATATTTATATATATATATATAGATATATATATGCTCTATTTAAAGAATCTCCATGCTACAGCTGTAATAGCAGAAGTCTTCATGATTAAACAAGCCTTAGAAACAAACCATGAAATTGATGACAAGGTAACAAGTAATCCACAGAATCCATTTAAACCAAGAACAATCCATTGAAATTGAGCATAGTTGTGATGTGCCATGACAACAGTGGAAAGATAACTATTTACAATATTCCAAAAAGTAGGCTATCATATTTCTTCTTTTTAGAATTTGTAAGAAGCTCTGGGGGTGTGTGTTTATATACTGGTAATTTATTGTACAGTGGGATGGTAAATATGGTTGAACATAACCAAGGAGATAAGAGAACAAGTAGAGGATTTAAGTTGAGTGACGATGAGCGGTAATATAGTCAGTCAGTCCAAACTAGGCTTGGACGATATCCAAAATTTAATATCACGATATTGTCCCGCCCAAATCTCGCGATAGACGATCGGGGAAGGGGGGGGGGGGTGGGGGGTGTAGTGT
>JBBPCS010004825.1:0-10984 GCA_037974645.1 Hollardia meadi | reverse complement strand
CAAATAGAATCTGCTGTTGTTTTTTCCAGGCTGGGTGAGAAAGACTAAGAATCAGGCTTTCGAATGAGTTATAATTTGATCAGGGAGTGGATGCCTCGGGGAAACAATGCTGCTCTCTAGGTTAAAGTGCAAGCTGAAGAATCAGATTGTAAAAGGGAACAGGTCTCAAAGCGAGCAGGAACACAAGGATACAGATGCAGCACGAGAGTGGAATCTGGGTAAAAGGTCAGTGTGACGCATGTGAAGAATCAACCTTTGAATTGTAAATAGCAGCTGCTTTTAATGACCCCCTCCATGACATCCAAATACGAGTGCTACCTTTCACACATTTTTGTTTTATGCCAAATGTATTGTTAGATGTTAAAAAAAACAGGACAGACAAGCCAGAACTGAAGGCTGTCTTCCAAAGCTAGTGTTTTAAACTGATTCATAAAAATAAAGAACAAAGAATTTAAGTAAAATTTTAACATTTGTTTTTGTAGGATTGCTAATGATTTGTGTCCTTTAAAAATAAATAATAGAAAATTTGAGAACAGTCTCAGTAAACACCTAAAAAGTTTGTTTGGCCAGTTTATTGAACTGCACTGTATCAACAGAGGGAAAATGTTTACAGGAGCAGTCTTATTCCCGGGTTGTCAAATACTGACATTTTGGGTTGGTAGGTCGGACCGGGCACCAACCCAAAGGTCGGTATTTGACGACTTGGGAATAAGACTCAACAATCAACTATGTTACATATTACACCTCTAAACTATGGAAAACATTTGGTTATATTTGGTCGATGAAATACCTTAACATTTTGGGAAATACACTTTCTTACTGAGACTTAGATGATAAGATTGATGACAAATAGGAAATGACAGCCGGTTAGCTTAGCTTAGCATAAAGACTGGAAAAATGGGAAAACAGCTTGCCTGGCTCTGTCCAAAGATGATGAAATCACTAACTATTATGGAAGTGTAAAAATGACATTCGCCGGACATTTTCTCGGCCAGACTCCAGTTACTGGTCCCTGCAATAGTAAAACTTGTAATTTTTACACTTGGGTTTTTGTATGGATGGAAAAAATTAGATATAATGTTTTAAGTAGTCAGTTTAAGAGGCACAGGTCATTGGAATTCATTATCTTCAGACAGAGCCAGCTGTTTCCCCGCTTCCAGTTAATGCTAAACTAAGCTAACAGCTGGCGGTATATGTATCAATCTTCTTATTTAAGAAAGCAAGAGTGTAATTCCCAAAATATCAAACTATTCCTTTAATGTACATTAAATGTATATGCCAACACTGGGGTAACCTGATCCGTAAAGGGTAAAAATAATTCTACTTGGCGTATTTATCGCCTTACAAACTCAATAACCATGTTGTAGGCTGACACGTATAGACAAATTGATCTCAAATCCAGACCCATTCAAAGTATGTGATTCGCTAATTTGAGCTTTTCTGTTGGTTTTATTTTCCTCATATTATGTTTCACTGAACTGACTGTGTTATTTGAGATTACTGACACCACCATTCGAGGTTGAAGATCACGACAAAAAACTAAAAATAATTTCCGATCCAGCTGCAGCACTTCTGGATGTTTTTGTCGCTGTTTTGTGACGTCGCCCTCCAGCTGTGCATGTCTGATCCTAAACAGAGTCGAGGGGTATTTTCTGCCCGAGAGGCTGATGCAACATACCAGACACGTGACAACACCTTCACCTTTCACACACTAACCCACTGGTGCCTAAAAACAACATCCACCCCCACCACGCCCCTCTGTAGAAGCTCATGTACTGTACATGTGCAGATCTGATGGACATGTTGTTTTGCTGTGACCTGAACAGTTACAGCGCCCTCAAGATTCAATTCAGGAATGTTTCTGGCTGCGTTAGAAGATTAAATTGTCTTGACTTCATACTGATGTGAGATAGTGATGTGTTGAGATTTATAATGTGCAGATAACCACATTTAATCTGACGTTTAGAGACAATGTTATCATTATCGACCTTAACAGCATAAAAATGCTTTAAATCCTTTATTTAATTCCTAGATTTCCTGTTATCAAAAAGGAGCTGGACCACTGTTTAAGTTTGATTTAAAAATGTTTAAATTGATAGAGCAAATAAAGGTGCAAACCTTTGAGAGCCACCTTCTATGTACAGAGAAAAAAGTATGTCATCCTCAAAAGATTTCTTTGGTGGAACATATTTAAACCAGCAATAATTTATTTTTTGGCCTCTTGTTTGGAGCACAAGAAGCTGTGAACACAACATTGACATATTATCACTTTATAAAGTTGATATAGCAAACTTGTTAGAAAAAACTTGCTTTTTTACACATCCAGCAGTTACAGAGCAGCATTATCATTCATTTGGAGTTATGTTACTGGCCACCTTGTGAATGCAAGTGAATGTTCACTCTCTTTTAACTCCGTTTTTGGTCTCCACCAAAGCCTGAGAGAAATATCTGGCTCTTAAGCTACTAAATGTTCTACTAGTTTTACTAGCTATTCAAACTGTGTCCGATGAGGGTTGAAATATCAAGCCTACAAATGTAATTTGGAATTTATTAGCTGTGACCAGCAGCTCCATAGCTCGCTTTGGTGGCCACAATTTGAAATTTGATTTTGTGGAAAGATTGTTCATGAGCCAAAGGACAGTTGATGAACTGTTCATGCCATTGACTGTATATAAGAAATGCTGATATATGTCCAAGTGTTCATTTTTCTGATCAGTTTGGTTTTAATTAGTTATTTAATGCTATAAAAATGGGGTGAAACGTTATGATTGACAGCTGAGCCCTGCTCTAGATTGGGCAGGCGGGTTTATGGGTGGGAACTTGATACCGTGGCTCCGCTGCCCGGTCGCTACTGCGCAGTCTCTGGCTCCAAATGACGTCACCAGCGCAAGATGGCGGCGCTCGTATCCGGGATATTTTGGCTTCATATTTGTACAGTGGGAGGAAGTGGAGATGTGTCCTCCATCTTTATTTATGTCAATGGTTCATGCCAACTGACAAAAAAGGGGGTGTGACAGAGGGAGTGGCCTATAACAAAAAGGCAAATAACTTCTGAACTGATTCTGTAGGTTGCAAATTTGTGCTTGTTTTCTTAAAGTTAGCCAGTTGGTAAAAGCAGCAACAGCCATGATGGATAAACAGTCAAAACAAAATCTGCCACCTATAGATGATATGAGCAAATACCACTTATGATCACTCAGAGAAAAACAACTGTTTCTGAGCAAAAATTACAGTGAAACTAAGATAAGAAGGGATGATGATGTGCAATACAACTGTGGCTCCTGGTTCTATTGGGCTGAAATGTAGGCCATTGTTTATTAGCTGCAGTCTTTTTTTGGAGTTTAGACAGTATTTTTGCAGAATTGACATAAGCAAAACATCTAAGCAACGACTGATTATAACTTAAACGAGTTACATAAATCAAGTAAACCAAGGATGTTGTAGTTTATTTTGAATTTTGGCCCAAACAATAATGTGCTGACAGTGTCATGAAAAGTATGAAAGTAAGTGAAGAAATCTTGAAAAAAGGGTCAAAACGCCCTCAGTTTCCTTACTGGTTTTATAACATCCAGACTCTGAAGATTTAGTTACAGGATTTGGTGATGACCAGCACCACAAATTTAAATAAGGGTGATTTCAATACAAACATTCACATCTTCCAGTGTCTGAACCCCTGAACATTTATTCCACCTTACGGGAAGACAGCTGTTATTGCCTATGAGTCAGAACATTGTGTTCTAATACAGCTGAGTAAGGATGGAAATATGCCTTGTCCAGCTGATTCTGGATAGAGCTGAAGTGCTCACAATGCTCTGCGGCACAGGCAGGTACGAGGATACATGCAGAACGGCAGCCTGCAGCACAGATGCGTGCGCTGGAAACAGAAACTACCATGTTCCCAGTCTCACGGTATATTCCTGTTTGGCAGCGCTCAGGCTTTAACTGTACAAAAATAAATTATGTAACATGTCCTTAACAAGTATCCTGGCTCACATTTTAGACAAGTGACAATGTTTGTTTTAGTTTTATCTTACTGCACTTTGTAGCAGTGCAAAATTCTACGCAAATATAGTTCCTCTTTGGCTGTCTGTTTCATTTTGAGCCATTCTTTTTTACAAATTAAACAAATGCTGCTATGTTAAAATGCCTCCAGTCCACCTGCTCTTGACCGGCTTTTTTTGGTCTGTGTGCTGAGTCAGAGACTGAGAATAATTAATGACTGCAGAGGAATTTGACTTTTCTTTCAGTCTCAGTTTTAAAAAATTGAGCCATTGTTGTTTTGTTTTACACCATAACAAGTGTGTTACTCAGGACAGTAAAACATTAACCACACTAAAGTTTTAATGTTGTTAATATTTGTTGTCATTTTGTTGTTGTTTTTTTTAACTTAGCTAGTCGCGTCACTACATTGACGATCTGTCCACGATTTTGTTTCAGACTGAAATATCTCAACAACTATTGGATGGTTTGCCAGGAAATTTGGTGCAAACATTCACTCACCTAACTGACTTTAGGGATCCTTTTCATCTAGCGCCAATTTGAGGTTGGCATTTTCTGGTTTTGAGTGATATGCAGCAACAACGCAGCTGTACTTTGTGTATAGTGCTAATTAGTAAATTTTAGCATGCTAACAAGCTAAACTAAGATGGTGAACATGATGAACATTACACCTGCTAAACATCAGCATGTTAACATTGTGAGCATATAGCATGCTGACTTTAGCATTTAGCTAACACAGTGCTGAAGCAGAGCATCACAGAGCCACCAGCATGTAGCCTCTTAGTCTTGTTATCATATTCAGGTTTTAATAACTTCTTGATGTTGACATCTTTTATACATACGATTGGGGCTGCAACTAATGATCATTTTTATTGTCAATTAATCTGCCAAATATTTTCTTAATTAATTGTTTGAACTCTAAAATTCAGGAAAATAGAACTAAAGTGACCATCACAATTTCCCAAAAGCGCAGCGCAAGGTGATCCTTTTTTGTCTGATCAGTCTAAAACCCAAAAATATTCAGTTTATTATCACGAGACAAGAGAAGGAGGATATCCTCACAATCCTCCTTTATGAGCTGGACATAAGAAATGTTTGCCATTTTTGGTCGAAAAGTAGTTGATTATGAATGTGGAGTTTACAGGGAATTTACACGTCACCTTTTAATCTTACAAACACAGTGTGTAATTTACGCTGCTCTGAGTAAAATAGTCCTTTAAAATGGTGATATAATGTCACAAGGCAATGGCTTGCCAAAAGGTAATTCATGCTTGCTTGACATTGGTTGGCCCCGCTGGTTTGGCATCTGTACCTCATCAGTGCACCACGTGCCTTGTGTCTGGGTGTGTGTATGCGCGCGTGTCATTGTTGGATTTTGTTGTCAGGAATGAGTGTAAAAAAGCCTGAGGGTTGAACTTTCCCCTACTTCTCACACTGACTCCTCCATCTTTGAATGTTCTCAAGCATTCCTGATTCATGCTGAAGCCTCACAACTGGAAGCTTAGAGATAAACAAAAATATTCAATTATCAGGTTTTTACTTGTGGAGGACAAAGATTAAAAAATCGGACAACTCAGAGGGGTCATTATCTCATTATGTACAACTGTACAAAACTACCCTGGCCTATTTAGTCTTTTTTCTAGCCTATTTAGTCTTTAAAAATCGTCTTCACTCCTACACAAAGTTTTGAAGACTTCACAGAAATCTTGGTTTTGGGTTAAATCTTTTTTTTTAATGAATATCTACATACTGTATCTACAGTTGTTGGGGATGTAGCCTAGAATTGTGATTCTTTTTAGGGATGAAAAATGAATGCTAATGTTGGATGTATACTTCATTCCACGTTGTATTAATGCAACTCAATATGAACAAATGAAGTGTGTGAGATGAGATTGAAAGCACCTTTGAGCTTGTCACAAGGATACGTTCAAATTATAAATTGGTTGATCGAGAGAAAATTAATTGATAACTATTTTGATCCATTAATTGTTTAACTAATTTTTCAAGCAAAAATTCAAAAATATTTACTGGGGTTCTCCAGTTTCTCAAATGCGAGAATTCATTAATTTTCTTCGTCTTACTTTATAAGTATACACAATATTTGGGGGCTTTGGATGGTTTTCACTGTTTTCTGATGTTTTAGAGACCAACAATGAATTCAATCAATAAATTGAGAAATTATCAGCAGATTAATTGATAATGAAAATAACTGTTAGTTGCAGTATATGTAGAATATTTGAGCATTTGAACGGCAAGTTCAAGCAGCAAAAGCTATAAAAATGTAGAAATTAACATAGAAAAAATATTTTTCTTATTTCACCAGTTAAGAAAATACAAATTGTGTGTCACTGAACAAAAATCATATGCAGACTTGTAAAATCCTTCAAAGTGTTTTAGTAGGAAATCTAAGTTTGAGCTATGAAAAATTAACATTCGTTTTCACATCTCTGTATCAGTGAGTGTTTTATCAGTAATTCAGTCCATTGATTGCATCATAGTCCAAGTCCTCAGAAGGGTGACCAACCCCCAACCCCTTTTCATCCCCACCTCCAGGCTCAAACAGCCAATCAGAGCAGCCCTCTGCTGCAGCACTGAGCTATAAAACCCCTCACAATGCCATTCAGCAGCAAACAGAGATAGAACCAGACATCAGAGCCAGCTTTTATACTCAATCAGACCACAGACTCTTGGCAGACACAAAGATGAAGATTCCACAGCTTCTCATCCTCCTGTTGACCGTTTTGGTGCAGGTAGCAGCCGGTTTCCCAGGTGATAGAAGAGCTCTGCTGGGCCAGGACAAACATGCCTCCTGGGACGACGTAAACGTGGTGGCTCACGGCCTCCTGCAGCTGGGCCAGGGTCTGAAGGAGCACGTTGACAAGACTAAAGCCCAGATGAGAGACGTCAACGCCAAACTGAATACCTACAATGGCACGGTGGCCGAACTGGAGAGGAAGCAGCGGGAGCAAGATGAAGCTCTGAAGGCCAGAAGCAAAGAGGTGGAGGAGAAGGAGAGGTTAGTCGCAGAGCTGGCTGAGGAGGTGAGGGTGAAGGTGGAGGAGGTGAAGAAGCAGAGCGAGGACATGCACTCTAGGATGGAGAAGCTGGAGGAGAGGGTGGATGGAGTGCAAGTTGTGGACAGCAATAACAGCGATCACACAGAAGTCTCATTTATCCAGGTGAGAGAAAAATGCTACGCTATGCTATGCTCATGTTGTTAATTCAGCCAAATCAAAAAATATTAGTCCTGTGTGGTTATTCTTCAACTAGATAGAGACGTCTGCCATGATATGAGTAAAAACTGACAACACAAAGACCAGTCAATGTTCTAAGAAAGTGTGTTATGAAACTTAAATATCTCTATCCTAGAGAGAGGGGTGTTATATTTGAAGCCATGTAAAAACACAATGATGCTGTGAAGCTGATGATTTATTTTTCCTTCCGTTTCCAGAGGCTGCTGGTGTCTCAGAACAGACGCATTGACCAGCTAGTGGAGAAAATCAAGCAGCAACAAGACAAACTAGAGAAGCAGAGCCTGCACCTGCAAGCACTGCAGAGCAAGGTGAGTTACAACCCATTAAAATATAGGTAACAGTCTTCCTCCCATGATTCAGAGAGAAAACAAACCAGCGACCAAACCACTACCTTTAGCAAGATTCGTTTCGAAAGGTGATGATTTTAGTTTCTTGACGCCACTCTGTGATCCACCAGGTTGCACATAAGAGAGTGAAATCACACAGACGAAGAGATGAAGAGACGGTACTGAGGGGGGAGGCAGCACACAGCGAACACCTGTCAGGTAAGAAAACAAACTGTCCGGGGAAAAAATGTAAAAGTGATGGAAGAGGGAAGTCGTTGTGAGGGCAAGGAAAACATTTAAATGAGTGATGGTGTTGAAAAGACTTTGACTAGCAGCTGTCCAACAAAAATCTACACACCTTATACCAATATTTTGAGGTGAAAATGCCCGAGAGAGTACACATCTACAGATAGTATTAAATTATGATTGTTGTGATCTGTCACAACAACAGCAAAAAAAGCTCACCTTTGCACCTGAATTTATAATACTTGACTTGCTGGCAAAGCAGCTCACACACAGTCCAAAGATCAGGGGAATTGCAGACACACTACTGTACTGTATGTTTGTAGGACACTAAGCTTTGCTCTTTGCACACTCCGATTTCAAGCTAGGTAATAAATTAATACTGGGCCCGACTGCCTGGCTCTGCTGCCTCACCCCGAGCCAACACCTCAATGATCCGAGTGCTTAATCATCTGATGAGAGTTTTCTGGGTTATTGTTTTTTCTCAGGTCTAGCCAGAGACTGCCATGATCTGTTTGTACAAGGGCAACGAGCCAGCGGTGTCTACACAATCCAACCAGAGAGCTCCCAGCCCTTCAACGTCCTCTGTGAAATGACTTCAGGTGAGTCAAACAGGAATGTTCCCTGGGGTCCTCTGGTTTGAATTATAAAACAACACTAACAAAATCACAGTCTCAGAAAAGAGTCTCAGACCTGGTGTTGCATATCAACCCTTGTGGGATGACAAGAGTGAAAAACAGGCAAAAACTAGGCAAAGATAATAGAAAATAGGATAATGGGATATAACAAACAGGATATCAGCGTTGCCCTAACAACTCCAAACAGCTCTCACTTATAGCCATTTTGGTCAGTAAGGAGTAATGTTTTCCAATAGAGAGTTAATACATTAAAAGTATTTTGTGAAAATCTTGTTTCTTTAAGCGTCTTTAGCTCAACCTTTTCTCTCTCCCTGCAGAAGGTGGATGGAATGTCATCCAGAAACGTCATGATGGATCCCAGAACTTCAATCAGTGGTGGGAAAGCTACAAGAAAGGCTTTGGCAGCCTGAATGGTGAGTGCAAACAATAAAACTGGAAAAGTCATTTAATATCTGCATCACATCAGCGGCGAAAATTAATGTGAACATGTTTCGTCCTTCAGGCGAGTTTTGGTTGGGCTTGGAGAACATCCACTCTCTCTCCAAACAAGGACAGTACATCCTGCAGGTGGAGCTCACTGATTGGGCGGGACAGCAGCTGCCTGTGGCCCGATATCGATTCCAACTTGACGGAGAAGAGAAGAAGTTTACCCTCCACCTGGAGGATGAGTCTTCACCCGGTATTCAGGAGAAAATAATGTCAACCGGAGCCTCTGGTCTTCCTTTTTCCACGGCCGACAGAGACAACGACCTCGCTGCAGGTGTCAACTGTGCTGATCTGCTCTCAGGTACGACTTCACGGGCTCCTAAACCTCAACACATGCAAACCAAACTGTCTGGATGGGTTCACACCAGCAAAAAAATATAAATAAAGTTTAAGGTTCTGGGCTGTCTTTTCACAAAAATGCTCTTTTGTTGCAGGTGGTTGGTGGTTCAGCGATTGTGGAGAGTCGAACCTCAATGGCAGATATCCCAGAGGGCCGAGCGCGCTCAGGCAACAAAGACGAGGGATGCTTTGGACGTCCTCAAAGGGACAAAACTACTCTGTGAAGACTACTCTGCTAAAGATCGCACCCACCACAATAAAGCAACAAGCAGGTGTCTAATGCTAGAGGACCAAAGACAACATTTATTGGCTTAAACAAAAGACTGAATCCATAAGGTGCACATTAATGATCTCCTGATCATTCATTGGTGCATCATATTTCTATGCTATGCTATACGATAACCCATTGCCTCATTGGGCATTTTCAGTCATATTGACGTTTCAACTTTATACCCTTTATAAGGGTTTATTTTGTGGTATTTGCTCTGTGTTTTCAATACTTTAGTGAATGTTTTCAACATTTATACACTTTTTATATTTCATTTATATAAAGTGGATGAAAATAAAGTTTTTAAAGGTTTAATGAATCTTGGCTGTTTGTTCATGCTTGAAGGCATATTAGTGTAGGAACAGACTGACCACCCACAAAATAAAACCCATAAAAAGAAACATATTCTACGCTTTAAGATCAGTTTTATGCGTAGCAGCTTACAATGAGTAAAGCCTGCAGGGGTTCTGTAATGGGGACTGAAAGCACACTGGATGTACACTAAGCTTTCGGACAAGTTTTAATACATCATTAATCTACAGAGTCCCAAAAACCCCACAAACTATAAACTGATGTGTGTCTTTATTGGTGCTGTGGAAAACTGAGGTTTTAGATGTATTGCTTCAGTTTTTCTTTCCGACTCATTTCTTACTGGCGAAAATGTGTTTCACTCTGTCACAACACGATGCAATCAACTTTCTCTCTTAAAGTATTAACATCTATTAACATGTGAACTAATACATCACTACTGTAGTAAATTAACACAAGTAAATTTGATGTTTGTTGCACCTAAACTGTGGGTCTACTGCCATTGGAGTTATAAAATCTCCCAATCAACCTGATTTTAAATGAATGGCTCCCAGTGGTTTCCACCACCATACGGTCCGTCCTCTTCCAGGTCACCATGGTGAGAGGGGGTCGTATGGTGCAGAAGCTATTTGGCAACACACCAGGCTTCTCAGTCGTCCTCCTGTATCCACATTTTTCACATTTATTACATAATCTACATACATTAGAAATGTTGTCATTGTAATTTGTATATTCTGTGATTTTGATGGTCTGTTCCGTACACACGGCATCTATTTCACATCTGTCCATCCTGAGAGAGGGACCCCTCCTCTGTGGCTCTTACTGAGGTTTCTTCCAGGGTTTTTTGGGGGGTAGTTTTTCCTCACTCAAATTGAGGGTCTAAGGACAGAGGATGTCGTACTTTGTATTGAGGCACATTTTATGTTTTAACATCTCACGAGTTTTACAGGGTCGTCAGGGTTTGTTTGGCACTACTGCTCCCTGCTGGGGAAAATGGTAAAACATGCAGTTTATGTTTAAAGTCGAGCTGAAATGAAAAATGTCCTTGTAACCCTTTTAGATCACATCCCTGGTCGTATTGTGCACCAATTTAACAATGTATGCCAAAAAAATTACAAAAAT
>JBBPCS010004824.1:0-10984 GCA_037974645.1 Hollardia meadi | reverse complement strand
CACATCTGCAAGCTACGGTGAGCTTAAAAACTTTTTGGGACACCAGAGTAGATAAATGCTACATGTAACTGTGTGTGCGTGTGCGTGTGCGTGCGCACGCTGTACTGAAACCAAAAAATAAGAATAAAAAGGAACTCAAAATGATTCACTGTCTTACGGCTCTTAACATCAGACACAAACATAATTATATAACGTATCCAAATGGATGGTAATATAACATTAACGGAGTAAATGGCAAAAAAACTTATGTTCCCAGCTCTAGTAGTGATGGTTCGCCACTGCTTTTCATAACTGAATTCCTAGGTTTGATAGATGTGGTCAATTGACATTTTGAAAGTCTGAAGTTGATGGAGGTGGTGGAATCAGACACTCACCACTGGAAGTTTCTGCAGTTTGTAAACTTGCTTGCACCACAGGTGAGTGCGCCTGCTCTGACTTGATCTGCATGAACGTGCTGTCAGAGCTGGGTAAACCGGGGCTAGCTAGATCGTGCATCCACCATCCAGCCACCGCCGGGCCGACCGCACGTCTGCAAATGAACAATGGCATGGCAGACTGCAGCCCCAGGAACACCAAAGATGGGTAAATCATGGTTGGGTTGATGAGCCAGTTGTTTACAAGGGTTGCGCATTGAGTGTCATTGAATGTTGGCCCCACAGGTGGTTGTGTATGGCTTGGGCTGGTGATACCTGTTGGCTGTGGTCCAGGATTATGTTCTACATCACCGGCCAGTAATAGTATTATGGAGAGTTTGACAAATCTCAAGCCCAGATTTTATACCATCTTAGTTGCTTGAATGTTTGTGTGTTTCTTGTGTATGTGCTTAAGCGATGCACACATTTCTTAGGGGATGCGTGTGTGCTTAGTCCTTGGCTGGTTCCTCGTTTCTCTCTTTCGGATGTTATATTTAGACATGTCCCAACTTCTCTTTCCTCAAGCCTTATTTGGTCCTTCCTGATGATTGTTTCATACATATTTCAACACTGTCAACTGTAATCTTTCTCTTAATACATTTTACTGTAAATCATCACATTAATATACCTTAAATCATTGCAGTAATACATTTTACTGTTCATACTATCATCATTATTCAGCTTATAATCATTCAATTGTAATCATTTCATTAATACATTCTAAACTTATTAATATTGCATACAATTTTATAAAGCTCTGCGTATTACTCAACATATTCAGATGGGAAGTACCGGATTTCATCCTACACTTACATGAGAAAGTACCTTGCTCTTGCTCTCTTGAGCTTAGATGTAAAGTGTGTGTGTTTGGCTCAGCTACCTCTACACAGCAGAATGATGAGCCATCCACCTGTGCCTGTCTCTCTCCATAAAAGAACAAGAGCCACAAAGACATCCAGGAGGATCTCCATGTCCGACAGAGGAGGGTGCCAGGGAAGAGGAGTGTTTTAATGGTGCATGGGACAACACAAAATGGTTTCTGGAGATTTCTAAGGAGCTTGTCACAAAGTATTTTTCTTCTTTCAAAAATAGTTAAAGACCCCCTCCACTCAAAATCTAATTCCTGCCATATCAGAGCACCTCTCTGTGTAGTGTGTGCAATGTGCCCTTGGTGTCTAAGAAGAATGAAAAGAATGAAGAATGAAAATCAGGTGTTATGCTGAGTGAATTAGATTTGACTACATGATTTCAGGGTTTCATGCTTACTTTGGTCCAGACAGTTTGATGGATCCTCCTTTATTTCTCATTTGTCTTCATTACAAAAAGCATTGTGTTGTCAGATTTTACATTTGAGATGTCTATGTGGCTCCACCAAATAGTGATTGTTCCTTCTAACTTTCTCATATGGTTTTATTTCAATAAATGTTCAAATGACCAGTATAGTACTTTTACTTTCATACTTTTAACTACATTTTACTGCTAATACCGCTACTTATGTACTTTTACTTAAGTAAGATTTTTTTATGCAGGACTTTTCTTGTAATGGGGTACTTTAATATTCTTATACACTGTTGTACTTTTACTGAAGCAAAGGATCTGGATTAATTATTCTACCACTGACATCAGCTCAGCCCATATATACAAAGCAAGAGTCATCAGCCTCTGGTTTCATGGTAAACTGGTGTTAGGGTTATTGTTAATTACTAAGGCCCCAAAAGCAGCTCATGTGTTGACTTTGCATAAAGATGGAGGTGGTTTGAATGATTATTCCCAGATTTCAAAGCTGTTGTCTGAAACAATCTTTATTATAGTATAGTAACCAACTTAGGGATTTTAACCAGCACACCTATGTTATGATCTATGTGGAAAACATATTAAAATTCACAGAGATGGAAAACAATACATGGAGAATATTACAATACAGAAACACGTAACAATTAAATAATTTGGCTGAAAAAAACCTGTTTTTTATTGCCATCCTGCCATTCTACAGCTTCTTTGAATACACTATTCTGTATTCAGCAGAATAAATCATGAATGCATGCACACACTGAGCGGCTCTCTTGATAATTAGTGGATAATTAAAGCTCTTAGTCCTGATGTGCACTTTATGTTAAGTGGAAAAGTGAAGCCCCATCACAGGTTGAACAGATGGTGGAAGCGTGGTTACACAACAATAAAGCCTGTGCATGAGAATTCGAGTGAATGAGTGTTTTTGTACGTCCTGCTGTGAAAGAAAGAAGGAAACCTGTTTTAGTAGTCTACATGTGTGTATGTGCAACCCGGTCTTCTAGAAATTATGTATATTACTTACTTGTTTTTTGTAATTAGGGTTTGCTGTGGTGATGACATAATTATTGCTTGGATCGTGTTCAAAGACAATGTTACTTGAATGAAACACTAAATTTATGTATTGCACTGGGGTCACAGGGAAGTTCCTGAGGTGGATGGTGGACAAAGTGCAGGACTGTGACAGCAGAATCCAATATTCATGTCCAGACACCGGTTAGGTTTAGGCAAAAAAAAGCACTGGGATTAAAAGCTCATTTGATATCAATATTTTGTCACGGCCCCTTGCATCTCAGACGCACAAGGTATACCCTTTGGCCTCAAGCAGAGACACACAATGGTTGAATGTGTCTGCAATGTAAAGCCATCCATGTCAATTTAAGGGACGTGAGCCTTTGTATGTCACCCAGAGACGCTGAAGACTCAGTATGTTGGCCATGGATGCCAAAGGGCCTGTTGTGCAACAGGGAAGGCTTAGCGCATTGACCGTCAACACCAAAGGGTACCTTGCACGTCTGGATAAGATGCGAGGGGTGCATGACAAAATGTCGGTATGTGATGAGCTGGGATGAGAACGGGTTGGGGTTAAGGTCAGGGAAAGATCATGATTTTGGTGAAATTACTGCTGACTTTTTCTGCATTAAAACAGACCATGATCTCTCATTAACCTTAACCAAATGCTATATACGCTATATACCAAATGCTATATATATATATATATATATATATAATGCACGTGTGTGCATTTTTTCCCAACTCCAGCTGCTGTCTCCTGCAGACATCAGGTTTACAGTGGGGCTCTGGCAACATGATAAACACCAACCATGCAACATGATTGACAGTTGCTATCATTCCCGTTATTTTCCTCCCTATCTCCACCAGCTTCCCCTCTGTTCTGTCATTCTCTTATATCATTAAATAAACAAGCTCATTCCAGAGTCCTTTGTAATAAAATGTTATCTCCCTTTCACTTCTGCTTTTATAGAGATTTTCTAAAGGAAAAAATCAGAGACAGAGAAACAGAACATCTCAAAATGAATCAATATATAAAAAATAAACTTAAAGTCAAGCTGCAAGGAAAAATGTCTTTTTAACCATTATAGATCAAATAGTGTGCTGCTATTCAACAATATACTGTATGCCAAAAATATAATTCAATAAATAATTAATTTCTTTGTAAAGTCAATCATTTTTTTTCTTCAGAAAAAACAAAACAACTCAATCTGAAGTTTTCTTATGTCCTCCAGAACCAACCATTTTCAACCAATAATATCCATCCATCAATCAATCTTCAAAGGCACAGAGTTTAACAATTAGCTGGGGGGGGGGGGGTGGGTTCCAAGGACTGCACCTTGCTGATTACTGTACCAAAACACTGTTCACTGATTTTGGTGAAAGTGGATCATATTTTATGAAGAAAATATTTTCTGGTTTTCCCTCTAATGTCCTCCGGCTGATGAAGTTTCCTGATGAACAGATGGCTTTACTTGTTGATGAAGTGACTGCTAACTGATGCTAACTTTACTGGGCTCAGGAGCCGGTGAACACGACTGGACAGAGGCTGAACACAGCCTCCAAGACGAACTGAGGCCAATTTGATGACAGGAACTTGGAAGTATTCCCCCGAATGTCCCAGTCAGGCAGAGTCAGCTAGTTTGATATCTCACTTCATGATGGGGCGGCGTCATGTACATTTAGTGCTAACACTTTTGGCACTTTAAAAAGTCCCTCTCTACCTATTTTTACAGGAATCATAAATATGGGGAAGTAAACAGCACTCTTTCTTCCGTTTCATGTGGACTTTAAACGTGGAGTTTGGACATCCAGCTGGACCTGACCATCACTTTTTCTCCTATATGATAACTTCAGAATAAAATGTGTTTATTACATTTGTAACTAATAATCTTACCTCCTGCTTTTCATTTTAGCACATTTTAGCATCATTTAAAAATTTAGGAAAATGATCTGTCGATAGTTATCGACATCATACCAGCATTTCACCACGGGTTTAACACGTTCTCACTCCCAGCTCATCGATTACAGCAGCTTGGTCAGTGGCCCTAAGCTTCAAACTATGAAGCTCTCTTACCCTTCTAGCATCAGTTTTGCACATGCACGGCACACCGCCACCGCTGCACCCCTCAATTCTGCAGGGGCTCAAGTACATCCATCAACAGACAACAACAAACATATTTCATTACAAACATTACCAATAACAACAAAAAAGTAACATCATGTTAACTGCACTGCTGACTAATGACTAAAAGTAGTAATGGTACTACAGATTACTATTATGGTATTATGGTATGGTAAGGAACAGTTCACCTAAAAATGAAAATTCAGTCAACCCATCCCCATGCTAATGGACAGTTGGGTAAAGTTTCTTAGTACACAACGGTTTTCTGGAGCTTCAGTGGGTAAGTAGAGATGAGGAGTGGGGTATTAAGTGATTAGTTTGTCATGGACAATAAAGGTCGCATGGCTTCATTTAAATAACTGAGGGTCAAAGATGTAAAAAATTGTCCAAACATATTCAACATTTCATAAATATGAATTTGTGTATCACAACTTTGTTTGTCTTTCCTAGTAGTTATCTGGTAGCACTGCTGATTTACAGTAGGCTACACTAATATCCTTAGTTGTGTAGGAAAACTGGTTTATAAATAAATAATAAATTTACACTCGTTAGGAGCACCACCTACGAAGAGGAAAATTAATGACCAAATTATCAGTCTGACATCCAAAAGTGTGACTTCTTGATTAAATTGATCATCATTTCTACTTCAAAGGAACACACAAGACAACAACTTTGTCTAAATAAATGGGTTTATTAACTACGAATTTATGACAGTTAGGATCAAAGGGCAATAACATTAAAATGTGAACATTTTAGCAATATCGAATTGGGTGAATATTTTGTGCGATGGTGAGTGAAGGGTCTAAGATAGACCAATATAAAAGTACATGTTAACACAGCTATGGCTAAGGTTCTGAGATTCAATATTTCGACATCAGTTCTACCGTTGTTTCTCTCAGCTGATTGGCGAGTGGAGTCCGCCAGCAGACTTTCCTTCGCAGAAGAGTAGCTTGGTGATACTCTCGTTGGCTGTCAAGGGCAGACGTACAGTCTGCACTTATCTCTTGCAGGCTTGATGGCGAAATAACAAATTTATTTTAATGCTGCTGACCTTCGCTTTGGTAAGTTTGAAAGACTTGGCACTAGCCAGAAGACCCAAAACTTTTCAAAGTATTCAAACAAAGCAAAAAACAGGAGTAGAATTACTGGAAGAAAATTATAGATACTTCAGTTTTCTTAACCAAGTTACCGCATTCACTTGAAGAATTGGGGAAACAAAAGAAATTCCACGATATAGAAAAAGTAAAATTGCTCTGGAGGATGTGGAAAATCAAAATTGAAAAAAAACTGAAAACCCCCCACAAAGAAGCAAAAACAAAGGAAGAGCATAGAATGAAAAAGCAGAACCAACTAGAATATGGCACTCAGTAGTGCGCATACCTCTGCCAAGGCCCAACAGCCCTCTTATTTAAGCCTTAGCACCAACTGCAGCTCTGTTAGTACCTTACTGAATCCCTATTAACTTATCTACACATTGGTGGTAGTTGCAGGTTTCCAGCATCTAAAAACCTAAAGAGTGATACAGTGAAATATTATAAAATACCGCAGATGGATCCTGAGTAGGTCTATTGATTAGGACTATATATACACTTGAACAGCAGATGGCAATCTGGTCACATCAGAAACCTATAGTACAGATGAAGTTAATTTCTCAGGCTTGATAGATGTTATATACATGGAATTTGTTATATATTTTAATGAAATCTTCAACTGGATGTTACAAACATGTTGATCGATGAATAAACAGTTATTTTCTTCTAATTCTTACATTGTTAAAGGAAGAATTACCAGTTTTCCAAGTCCTTGTTGGCATGCAGGTATATTTACAGTCCTTGTCTTATCTACAATACCAGATTCTGTTAAGGTTTAGCTAAGTGACCCAAATGCAGAACAGAAGAGCCAGAGATTTAACAGCGAATTTCTGGAAATTTATTGTAAGGTAGTTAGTGGAGCAGAGGAAAAGGTGAGCCGAGAATCCTACGCTGGAGGATGGTGGAGTGGAGCTGACTGTCAGGAATGGTGGAGTGGGCAGGCAGGCAGTGGGGACTGGTCTCTTGCTGAGTCATGGGGTGCGTCTCATTTCTCTTATTTGTCATTTCCTCGCTCCTCGCCCTCGCTCGCGTGAACCGGAAGTCATTCTGATTCGCCATCTTGACAGAAATTAATCTGTTAACTGTCACTCCATCATGAAACTCCAGTGTTGTTGTGATGTATCTGATGTGTCTGATCAGTTGCTGTGTCCAATAAATAGCTGATATGCATTAAGGGTGTGTGTCGGTCAGTAAAAGACTTCTGTGAAGGCTGCACTCATGTATCCTCGCTCATAGCTCCTCAGAGATCGCGCCTCTGAGCACAAATAAGCGCTTTGGGATGGCACGCAAGATGGTGGAACAGAACAACTTCTGGTTCAAGCGAGGAAATGAGAAAGAGAAATGAGACTCACCTCTGGTGTAGGCTGTAGAGCTGGGCACAGTCGACGAGGAGGAGGTGAACCAGGGGATAAACTGAGGCAGACAAACGTCTGAGTCGGCAAACTAGGTACAAAAACTCACAATTTAGGCCAAAGCACTGTTACCACTCAGGGAAACGGACGAGCTGGCAGAGACTGGAGAGCTGAGCCGGGTAGACATACTGCAGGCAGTTGATTAGTGGATGGTATTCAGCTGTGCTGGTGGATGGAAGTCAGCTGTGCTGGTGGATCAGCAGGAGAAGGTAGCCACGCCCAGGCAAACACAAACAAGGAGACAGACTAGGCACACACGAACACAAGGAGGGGGAGAAATAACAGGAATACACAGAGGTGGGAGGAGAAGTCTGTACCCTGACAGATTCCTCCAGCTGCAGACCTACAAAGTGGGGTTTCAGCAGGATTTCATTTGTGTCTGTGTGGGTGATGAGTCCATATTGGGCCTAGGGTTTACACCTTGGTAGGATTTACACCTTGGTAAGGCTTACAGTTGATTTGAAGTTATCCTCTCTAAGGGAAGCAAAACAGTCAATATTAATCAATTGTTTAATTGTTTTTCCATGGTGAAATGAAACTTCTCTTAATTCTGTGGAGACTTTGATTTGGAGTTTGTCCTGTGACCATTTGGGCTATATCAATCTTGCCAGGCTCCTGTGGTAAATCTCTGTCATATTCAGAGCTGGTATTTCCTGGGGAAGGGCAATTTCCCTACTCTGTTTAGTGTTACTGCTAAATCCCACCAGTTACGGCCGTGGCGCGTCAGCCAGAGCAATCCGCAGCCATTCTAGACAATGCTTTTGATTCCACCAGAAGCCCCGCAGCGCGTTTCAGACAAGTCCCAGAAGCAGCTCGGCGCTCCGCGGAGAATACGCAGCTAGTGTATTTTTGACGGAAGGCGTGAGCAGGCACATCAAGCTGCACAGAGCAGATCCAGCCAGACAGGAAGTTCCCACACGAATGGCATAGTGAATCCGGTCAATTTTCAAAATAAAACACCTCGTGTCGAATACGTATCATATTTCACTTCATTAATTCAACATTACGTCATACCCAGTCTAACTACATAGACACATGGTAGAAGCACAAAAATCAAGGAAAATGACCAAAAACGACGAAATCAACTAGTCAACAACTGCTCCGCTACTGAGACGCTCCTTCTGAAACGCTGCTGGTGGAATCTGAAGCCACGTGCATGATGGAACAAAACCGCTGCGCACACGTGACACACAAAGCCGATTCTGGTGGAATCCCCAGGTTAGGGTGGTGAGGGACTGAAAGGAGATCCTTAGGTCCATAAACAACTGACCGTACCCAACATGACCTCCTCCAAGTGTGACCAAACGCAGTATCCAAGACAAATATAATGTCTATATAAACCTATGGGTCATTATAAGCCCTAACTTCATATGTGTTGACAATGCAACTTTATGGGTTCAAGGAGAGCAGGAGACGTACCTTCAGTTCACAACTAGAATGTTTATTTAAAAATAAGATTTTTGTTGCAGAGTACCTCAGAAAAAGAGAAAACAATAGTAAATTTAAGACAAACTTTTATTGTTACAATACTAATAAATAGCTAAAACAATTAACAGCTAAAAAGTACAGACTCCAGTATAAAATGGAACACTAGTATTTGATGGTAGCAAGTAAGTAGGCAGGGTACTTACCGCGGGGAGATTCTATCACAGACCCCAATAGTTACCACCACGTGAGCATACTGTGATCACCACCACTGCAAGTTACACTGCAAGGAGAAGCACATCTACCAGACACTCGAGTGACCACCACCACTAGGCTTACCACACTGCATGCAAGGATGTGGATCCCACGTGTACTCCCCGCAGCTCGTCCCGCTGCTTATAAAGAAATAAAACAAAATATGAATTTCAGTTGGTTAAGCTTCACAAAAGTGAAAAAAAGACATTACTGAATCCAATTCTGGACAGTGTAACAGTTAATCTTCAAAGCAACACTATACAAATCATGAACAATTCACACAAAACAAGGGTTGAGTCCAATTCAACATAGTAGACAAATTAGGCCAGATGACATTGATGGACTGGTTCAGGCAAAGCAGCAGTCTGGCACTTAATCTGCAATAAGGGAAAACATGGTCAAAATAATTTGTATCAACTGGCAAATATACTTCGGAGGGATTAACCCTCCTACATTACCACACCAGTTTAGGTTACCTTGCTCACTCTGGGGCCCTGATTAAAGGAGACATCGGAAAGGTCAGCAGGCTGAGTACTCTGGCTCAAACAAGAGACAAGGGTGGAATTTCCTCTTCAACGTGGGGCTACAGAGCATACATCAGTCAGGATCAATCAGGACACAGCTTCACTACAACTGCACACACCAAGCAGTCCTACCACACATCTACCAGGATTCAAGCAAAGAGGCCCTGATTGCACACACCTGTCCTTATAAAGGCAGGAAAATCTCTCTAACCCTACCTACAGAGGGCAGTGCTCTCACCCTACATGTCAGCTCTCACATCAGGAATGCTGAAAGGTTTGAGATGTGTCCACTACAGTTGGCTATTAAGATTCTCCCAACCTGTGTAATCCAAACATTTTCAATAACTCCAGAGCGTTGAGTCTAAAAGTCAAAATTTATTGAGAAAGGTATGTGTCATCATTTACAAAATTCACAACTCTTCTTAAAAATAACCTGCTTCAATTCATATGGTAAATGTGTCATGGTCACTGCAGTGTTGTTTTGATTTTTTGTCTGTTTTCTTGTGTGTTCCTGTGTTTATTGGTGCTCCTCTGTCCTCCTGTCTGTTTATTTGTGTGGGTGTGGCCTCTCCTCACTCTCCTTCACGGTTTTCTGCACTGCTTGTTTTCTGCACATCTGTTCCTTCTCAACCTCGTTAGCCCTGCCCTGTTTCCAGTGTCTCCCAAACCTATCAGCTCCTCTTTGGTTCTCTTGTTGCTTCACCTAATTCTCCTCACCTGAGTTCCTCCACCCCATCTCTCCACCTGCACTTCATTCCCTCGTCAGTTTAGTTTGTATTTGAGTCCAGTTTTGAGTTCAGTCTTTCTTGGGTCATCTGTTTTGTTTGCCTGTCCCTGTGCTACTGCACTAGTCATCAATAAAGACTATAATATTGATCTGGTTTATGGTCTCCTACATTTGGGTCCTAGTGCTGAATCCTGACAAAATGGTAAATGGACTTGCATTTATATAGCGCCTTTCAAGTCTACCGAAAGGCCACCCATTCATACACTGGTGGCAGAGACTACCATCTAAGGTGCCACCTGCTCATTAGGAGAGGTAACCATTCACACATACACACCGATGGCTGTGCCTTCGGGGGAAATTTGGGGTTCAGAATCTTGCCCAAGGACACTTCGACACGCTGAGGGGTCGGGGATCAAACCACCGATCCTCCAATCAGTGGACGACCGCTCTACCTTCTGAGCCAGGTGGGGTTTTTTAAAGTTATTTTTTGGGGCTTTTTTATCTTTATTTGATAGGGACAGCTGAAGAAGAGGGTTAGGGTTAGGGTTTCACCTCTACTGGTTCTCTGATCTATGTGGATACTTTACCTCTTTATCCCTTTTGAAAAGGACAGTCTTGGGGCTGTTTGGAAGAAGTGGGTTGCATGGCAATAGGCCATGCTTATGAAAACAATCATAATTGTTTTAATTATGAAACCTATAAAGACCAAAA
>JBBPCS010004823.1:0-10985 GCA_037974645.1 Hollardia meadi | reverse complement strand
AGCTAATATTATCCATCCACCCATCCATCTTCTGCTTATCCGAGGTCAGGTCGCGGTGGCAGCGGGTTAAGCAGGTTGTTCTCCCCAGCTACGCTTTCCACCTCCTTTTAGGGGATCCTGAGGTGTTCCCAGGTCAGATGAGATATACAGTATAATCCCTCCAGAAAGTTCTGGGTCTACCCCGGGGTCTCCTCCCAGTTGGATGTGCCCGGAAGACCTCCAAATGGAGGCATCCTAATCAGATGTCCGAACTCCTCACCCTATCTCTAAGGCTGAGCCCATCCACCCTACAGAGGAGCGATCTCATTCTTTCGGTCACTACCCAAAGCTCATGACCATAGGTGAGGGTTGAAACGTAGATCAACTGATCAACTGGTAAATTGAGACCTTTGCCTTCCCGCTCAGCTCCCTCTTCACCAAAACGGTCCGGTACAACGCTTGCATTACTGCTGATGCTGCACCAAACCGCCTGTCCATCTCACGCTCCACTCCTCGGGATACTTAAACTCCTTCACTGGGGGCAGCATCTCCACCTCCAACTCAGAGGGAGCAATCCGCCGTTTTCCAGCAGAGTAGTTGCCGGAAGCTCATTTTAATTTTACGAAAATAATTTTTTTTTTTTTAACATATTAACATATTTATCTGTATTTAAAATAATTATTTAGGCAAAAAAAATCCTTTGAGGAAGTGGCCGTGGACCACTACATTAGCACTTGTGAACTCTCATGTGCTGAAATAGCAGGACAGACTGTGATGCATGGTGTTTGTTTCCAAGCTTGATGTATTCTTTGATACCTTTCTCTTAAACTGCCTCATTCAACAGATCTATCCTTTAATTTTTGGGAAAATAAACTTTTTTTTTTCACCAAAGCAGAGACGTTCACACATGCAGTCGCAGATCTGTCTGAATAAAACATACAAGCTCATGCACAGTTAGCTCCTCACATTTTGTTTAAATTACTTTGGAGATGGTGATCATTGTGACTCTATGCTCTACACTGTGTGTGTGTGTGTGTGCGTGCGTGCGTGCAATTGCATAATGTATGGGTGGTTAGCAATTAGCTAAGCTAACAGCCATAGGCGTTTATCTACAAAGGTTTTTAGATGTTTTAGGCCTGTAGTGGCTCTATGGGCAATTAGAAGCAAGAGTAATCATACATTATTCATAACACCTGCTTCATTTACAAATAACCTCAGTGCCTTCACCTTCAATGTTTACATGGACTTTGCAGGTTCATTTATGCAGGTTCATTCACACAAATTTTCTGAGTCACAGTTGACACCATTATACACACTCCTCAGTTCAGGGAAGAGTCAGTCATAGAACCCACATAGCTACCAGCTATGTATTTTACCAGAAGTGCTCCAGTGCATCAGTGCTAGCCTCATACAGTAGTCTATCTGGTTTAATACAAGAGTGGTTTGTCAGATATACCTTACTTGATGAGTCATTTTGAACAACACATGTTCAATTAATCTGTGTGTGCATGTCCCCGAAGTGAGTTATTGTGCTGATGGTACACTAGTCCTGTTAATTCTGCTCTGTGTTAAATTACATATCGACCCTCAGCCAGCTAGCACATGGACACATAACCATGTCTGTCAATCGACAATTGGGCTGTTTCTTTGCCAGAGGGGCCTGTGCTCATTTACACACACAAAAATATGGCAGAAGTATGACACAACAGAGAGAATGTGTGGAATGCATGAATGCTATTTACTGTATATTAACCATTTTCTTAATACACTCACTTACACACTTTCATGCCAAGACTGTACTTGTACAGGGCATGTTTGGGTCTCTTTTTAAGGACTGTCCATCTCTATAAAATATGGATATTTTTTCATGCTCTTTCGCTGTTTTAACTAACTGAATACCACTTGCCTCACCCTCCTGTCCAAGAGTGTAGAAGAACTTAGGTGGCTGCTAAAAAAAAAAAAAATGCGAAAGACCTAATCTAGAATAGGAGCTGTTCCCTCTGTATAAAGAGCTCATAATTAAACACTAATGAAAACATGATTATGAATATTATATTCCATTTCTGCCAATAGATCCCCGAAATCCTACACACTGGACCATAAAGGGTTGCTGTGCTTGAAATGTTTGAAATATTTGCAGATTTTGTACTGTAAATATGTTGTTTTCATCAATGCCTTAGTGTATAGCCTTTGTTTGTAACAGTTTCAATGGAAATCCTGACTTTGTGTAGATTGACAGTTGCTGTGGGTATAATGGCCTTCTATTACTGACTTTACTTTTCAATGTTGCTGTTGACGGAGGACATGTGATATTATTCTTCATGCAATTCTTTCTAATAGCCAGTTTTTAGTTTGTTTTTATTGGTTTGGTTATTTTGGTTGTTTCACGTGGTAAAGTCAATGACATTTAAATACATACATTTCTCTGTTGTCATTCAGGACAGCTGTGCACGAGTTCTCTTATTCCGGGGGGCCAATAAAGAAATAAAGAATTACAACAGCCAGACCGCCTTTCAGGTATGTGCGATATTCAATAACCATTGCATGTGTGTATTATCATACTTCACACCTTTAACATGTCAGATCTGAATGGGTTGATTGACTTGCATTACACAGCTTAATTTTTGTACATTGAATATGTTGATTGCTATAAAAAACTGCCCCCACAGTCTTTGTGTCTGATTTCAAACTTTTCTAATTGTTGAAGTCCATGTGAAATTGATGCCGTCACAGATTTACGGTGCCAATCAAAGTTAATTTGTTTGTACACAAACCAGGCTGGTGCACACAGTGCCCAGAACTTTGCCACTCGTATAGATTTTACACGTCTGTCACAACAAACGACTAAAAGTGTGAAACATTTATTAGGAGAGAGAATGAGAATAAAATATTGGAATGTATTTATATTCATTTATTTTTGTGAGTCTTTCCATTTTCCATTTTTTCCATAGAATCAAATTTCCCATCTTATGTGTTTGCCCTTTTCCCTTCCCTGTCCTCTCTTTTCCACACCATTAGGTGGCTATCATTGCAGGAAACTTTGATCTGGCTGAAATCATAAAGGTCCACAAAGCATCAGATGTTGGTAAGTTGACAGCTGTAGTAGTAGATCACCAGGCTGCCTTAGTGTTTTATAGATTTAAATGGGAACGTGGTGTCTGGGAGACATCTGGCTGAGCGTGGATAGTGGAGAATCTCAAGAAAAGGAAAGTGATTTTAGCTTCTATACAGAAGTTTGGTGAAATGAAGGAAAGATGGTGGAAATGTGGAGAAAGTTTCAGGGGTTTGTTGGATCCCTGCTGAGTGGAGCAGATTCTCTGTGACATGAACATACAGGAAAACTCTGCCATCTAGTGTGGAAAGGATGTAATGCCTCGCTTTCTATTATTATATTTATTTATATTAAATTGTATCCCTTTTAACAGTAAACAGTAAAATAGGAAATTATGTCTCATGTTTGAAATTAATGGTTTGTTAATTCATACACTAACTTAAGCTTACATTGTTAATTATATTAGCAAGCTTAACCTTTTCACAATGAGAACATTTAATTCAAAACTACAATAAAAATTCAGTGATCAATATTAAAATATTGTCAAAAAATACAGTCTCTGCTTTGAGCAGTTCAATCAGTATCAGATCTAGCTATCATTTGATCCTTGTGTAAAAGACTGAGTATATTTTAGAGCTGCATAAATATATTTTAAGTGGAAATCGGTGCTGTGTAATAACAAGCTTTAAACTAATTTTAGTGACCTTGGGTTGTGTGAAATTGCAGTTATTTCCCAATCAAAGTATTCTGTTTTTTTCTGCTTGCTACAGTAGTCTGTTAAGAGGTGCTCGAGGCCTGAACATCTCTCTGTCTCCTCTCAGTGCCTTTCAGGGAGACCCCCTCCTACACCAACCGCCGACGTGCGATGCCTGGCACCCTGCCCTCGCCACGTTCCTTGCTCCGCTCTGCGAGTGACAACAACTTGAATGGGGATCACGATCACATCCACAGTCAGGCCCCCAGAGAGATCCGTGGCCGTCAGGGTCACTCCCCCGTCCCCTCACTGCGCAGTCTGCCAGCTCTTGGACAGCAGCATAGTAGCCTTGGAGAGGTAAGATGTTAGTTAAGCTGTGCGAGTGTGTTTGAATTTTTACTCTGCAAGCACGAGGATTATCAAAGTATTAATAAGTATCGAAGTGTCAATACTTTTTTGATACAGTGTGTTTAAAATAATACGATATCTGCATTTTATAGTCTTGAAAGTACATAAGACATTTCAACCCAAGACTGCACAGATATTAACATTAGTGCAGATGTGTTGGTTTGTGTTCAGTTACTTTTTCTGTACCAACACTGTGTGCAGGTTGTTGATTTATAAAAAAAAAAAAAATTATCCTATTTTGTGTGCCTAGGACTTTTTTCTGAGAGTAAATGAAGCCAGTTAAAAAATAGAAAGACAATTTTACATAATATCATTGATATAGTCCTTTTTGTTTGGTCCATGTGTTACAAAAAGATGATTGCAGTGTTTTACACGTGCATATGATACTCGTCTGTTCAGAGCCGACACGGAGAGATCCCTGACAGCAGTCTCCAGAGTACGGGCAGCTCCAGATCCTCCCATTCCCGTTCGCCTTCGCTACATCACATGCATGAAGACGACAAGCCAGTTCCCAGAAGGTCCCACAGCCATGGCTACCCTCACGGACACGGCCATCGTGGAAGACTCAGGTCAGTAAGATTTGCTTTGATCTCAGCCCAAACTCATGTTTTTCCAGTGATTACTCTGGCGAATGAGTTTTCAGAGAGCTTCATAAACAAGCTAATCTCCTAATTCCTTTTCCTAATTCATGTCTCACACTTGCCACTCTTGGCAGCCATTCACTTTAAATAGTTCATATGTGATTGGCCTTGTGATTACACACCTACTTTGATATTTAAACCAAATTTCAAAAAGCTAAAGGCCCCATGTGATGTTTCTGAATCACTTGTTAGTCACAAGGCAGCATTCTGCATCTTATTTCATCTGCTACCACCTGCTCTGGGTAATAAACATGACATAGCATCAATCAGTGCACAATTTTGTGTATTTTTTTCAGAAAGCAATCCCAGACACATATGAAAGTCTATTTCCTGTCCAAACTGTCCTTGAAACCTGCTCAGTAAAGCCATCTGTATAAAGCGTAAAGTAGGAATTAAATCGGGATGTTAAAAAATTGGTCAATTGCTCGAATTTAAAGTGTCTGATCGAAACACTGATCAGTATGGGGTCTGTTATAATTACATTTGATGAAGCTGTTGCGTGGCTGTGCTCCTGTCAGGATATGAGGGCAATGATGAGCTGAATGGCTTGTGTCAGACATGCACAACAGCCCTATATATACTGTATATAACAAGCTAGGCTGAAATGCAGCATGTGGCCTGCTGGGAGGACAGAGGGCAAGTCTGTCTCTGTGTTTGTATGCATGAACATGTATGTATAGCCACTTGCAGACAGCCATGGCCATGTGTGCTTGAACAGTTCAAAGATAGACAGATGGAAGGCAGCTAATAATGATCACCATGGGGACCAATTGAAGGCTGCCAAGCTGTGAATGTTTGTGTGTCAGTTTGTATGAGAGAGACACTGAGAGACAGAGGATACGTTCTGAAATTAGAGCCATGAGTAATGTCAGTGGACGGGCCGCTCAGTACAAAACAGCTTGTCACTCGATTGATACATAAATCCACGGTTGTGCCGCTGGGGTTCTGGAACAAACCTCCTCCCTTAGTACACTGACCCAATAGACAAACTGCACTGTAAACCAGGGCTCTGATCACATCTCGGAGCACTGGCTTTAAGTAATTTACTGACACTTGGTTTGTTCAGCTTTTTATTATGAACACGTCAGAAGAAGATAACTTACCTACAGCATACACCTAATGGATTCCTGGATGCCACACACTGCGTGTATGCGTGTTTGTGTTTGAGTGATATAGTCTGATGTCTGACAGGGGAATTACATTACACACACACAGCTCCAACCACTCCCCTCTCCCTCTAATACTAACCTGTCACTTTAGTCCACCCATCAAAAATTCTCTCTTTCTCTCTCTCTCTTTTCCTTTCATTCTGTCATTCAGACACACACACAAACATGTACACACAGTGCCATTAATCTCTATGGTTTGTATCCAGAGAGCAGTCAACATACTTTATTAAATCATGTAACATGCACACATCACACAGCGTACAAACTAAAGCTTTTAAAGGACTAAATTGTGTCAGCATTGTTTCCACAATCTTAAATTGAATTATATGAAGTGAATTTATTGATGATGAAGATTCCCAGTCATCCAGGTCATGGTATATCTAAGTGCTGAAAGAAGGCAACTGGAGTTGCTTGAGTGTCTTGAAGACGTTTCACCTCTCATCCAAGAGACTTCATCAGTTCTGACTGACTGGTGGGGAGTACAGGCTTTTAACCCTGTAGGGTTGTGGCCCCATCAGAGTCATTAAGGTCATGTGAGTCAAGAAACTCTTCAAGAAAGTCAAGCAAGTCCAGTTGCCTTCTTTCAGCACTTAGATATGAAGGGAATTTAGTTCATTAGTAAAGTCACGCCCTCCTCTCTTCTTCTCAAATGTTGTGTCACATTATGGTAACGAAGTAAGTGTATTGTCCTCTGCTGTATCTGGCACTACTGGCATTAACGTTGTCTGAAAGAGAAACACATCTTTTGCACCGTCACTGGGAAAAAGATAGAAGTGAAGAAGTAAAAGGAGGAAAGCGGGTTTATTATGTCCACTGTGTCCTGACCTAAATGGCACAGGGAGTTGAGATCTTGTTTGTCACTGTGCGTTATACTTACACCAAGTATTAAAGTGAGGTGAATGAAAAAACAAAAATCCCAAAACAAGCAGCTGGTCTCCATGGCCAGAACCTTCACTCAAGTGAGACTGATGCCGTCCCTGAATATTTTCCCTCTAATATTTCCCCCCTCCCTTCCTCTCTCTGTTTTTCCCTCTGACCTTCTGTTTATGCCCGTGGTAACTCTAGGGGCATTATGGATACCAGGGGAGTGTGAAATTAGCTTGGCCGGTCAACAGCCTGGCCGACGGCAGACTCTAGCAAGTTCCTGTGGTACTCACCAGCACTTCCTCCTCGTTGCACAAAGAGGAAGTGCAGCCAGGGTTCAAAAGTTTGGCCAGGCTTCAGCAAAAAGTTTAGATGGAAACAGTAGAGAGGATACAGATAGTTCAGGTCAGAGTGGCTTATTAAGACTAGATCACAAGAGAAAAATGAAGACAGATTAAAGCATAAAAGTGTGGATGTAACAACCACTTCAGCTGATAGAAAGACATGACACTGGGTGATAACATGATAAACAGCATTATATTTAGAAAAAAGCAATGTTGCCTCTGTTGTAAGGGTTAATTGGCTATTTACTATGATGTGCTGTTAATACAAATGGATAGTTCATCATCAAGAGGACATTATCTTGACAATGTCAGTGTTGTGATAGTGAAGACCTAGTTATTAGTCTTGGTTTGGAACTACAGCTCTCGGACAGCTGTCAGACAGAAATTATGTTACTGAGCAGAAGATGGGAGCTTTTATCACCTCCATTTCCAGTGTGTCACTCTTGTTTCAGTTTTCCTATAAAAGCAGACAACAGAATTTACACGTCTAACCCACTTTCTTTGTTTTTCGCCAGTATTTATCAGGTAAAAACAATTATTACATACCTTCTGAGTGGTTTGGGTCAAGTTTATTAAAGTGCCGCCAGCACAGTTCTGGTAAATCCCCACCAATAAGCGCTTCCTACATTTTATCTGAAAAGTGAGGTAGAAGATTTTGACACAGGGGACCAAACCTTTATTTCACCTGAAACACATTATCAGGTTAAGATTGTTGTGGTGGCTGTCACTGAGCAAGAAACTGTTTCGTTACCTGCTGATGTGCTGTATCATGACCACTCATGTGCTATATAAAGGCAACAAGCCCAACATGGACGTGTCCCATTCCCTTCACCTTTTAATTCTTTGTTTGTCGCTGTTCTCCTTACCTCTCTTTCACCCCACATCCCTCCCTCTTTCTTGCATTAGCCACACCAGTGTCTGTTGGTGTGTAGATTATCCATGGCGTCTAAACACAGCCAAGGGGCTGAGGTACACAGAGAAGATAGGAGAACAGGAAAGGAGGAAGAGGAGGATATGATGAAGAGTTGAGCTTCTGTTACAAGGCAGTACACAGTAGTATTGGTCTGTGCACATAATAACTTGTAGGTGATGCTGATAGGCTAACAGTAATCCATGTGGCTTTTTGTCCACTGTCTTTAAAACTGATGCTTCCTGCACTGGCCTGACCACACACAATAAAACAACAACACGGTCATGTCATGCAGTATTGAGCATTTTATAAATATTACAGCAATTTACAATATGTCCAACTCATTCTAGGTGTTAATCCTTCTCCAAATGCGATGACTGCCAATAATTGCAGGCACACAACCTTAACATGCAGGCACCTCAGGTACCTTAACCACTCTGTAGTATCTTCTACCACTCATTCCTGTCTGGGCTGTGGTAGCCGTGGGGTAGCCTTGATGTCCTTCCTACCAAACACATCCTGAAGCTCTATATCTGGTGGATTCTGGGCGTTCCCAGGCCAGAATTGCTATGTAATACCTTCAGCGTATTATGTATCCGCCCAGGGTTCTCCTCTGTTGTGATGTGCCCATGAGTTTTTACTCCAAGCTCCTTCTGCATATGCAAGTTCTTCACCTCGTCCCTGAGGCTGAGCCCAGAGACCCTGCAGAGGAAACTAATTTAGCCTTCTTTTATCCACAATCTCCTCTTCTCAGTGAGTCCCTAGAGCTGACCATAGGTGAGCCTTGGATCAACTCAGAGATCAACGGAGAGCCTTGCCTTCAGGCTCAGCTCCCACTTCACCATGACAGTCAACTACAACACCTACATCACTGCAGGCTCTGCATCGATACACCTGTCACTCTCAGACTCTCTCTTACCGTCACTTGTAAATGAGACCACAAGATATTTAAATTCCTTAATTTTCGTTGGGATTGAATTGTTTATGACTCCCTTATAACTGTCACAATCAGGTATTGGCACTGTTACTAAACATAAAGTTTAGCAGTCAATGCTATATGCATGCCATGAGACTTAAGTTTGGTCATTAAACAGCTTAGTAGGGGACACTTCCTTTATACCATACCCTTAAGTAAGTTGAACATACTAAAAAATATTGCAAATAATACAAATCTGCATGGGCTCGAGAATTTGTTTAGTACTCCCCTCCCCTTTCTTGAATTGAGGTAGTGTTTAGGGTTATGATGATTACACTAATTGACCCTTTTTCTAATTGTGCTAAATGGTTAAGTACCTGCCCAATGAGCAGAATCCACATTCTACTTCCACCATGATATCCATGAGCACTCCCACGTTGGGAAAGAAAGAATGAGAGGGCATATATCCATTCAAGTGCAGCAAAGCAAGGACAGACTGATCATTAGGATGCAAAGTGTGATGCTGATTATGACTCTGTTTATAATGTGCTCATCTCACCTTGGAGAGCTGGGCTATTTGAGGAAAAAGCCATTTACCTGAGACGGCAAGGCAATCATGTGAGAAAATGCTATACTGATGTTGCTTAGTCTGATAGCATCTGTGTAAATGCCATTTAATGAGATTTACAGTTGCATATTCAGAGTTACGTTGGCAGTTGATAGATTTTGACTTCAAAACTGAGGCAGCTAGACTCATTATTGAGCCGTTCAAATGTTAACCTGTCTTTAGTGGACTCATTGATCCTCATCAAGCATCTGATAGCCTGTATGCCCACATTATTGGCTTTTATACTTCTGATAAGGGCAACTTATCTGGAATAATCTCCATTTAGGATAAAAACTACTTTTGCATTGTGTTTTTATCTGATGTCATTTAACTTGCATGAAGAATAAAACTACATTTGGGGTACAAGTCACTGCAAAGTATGTAAACTAAAATTACTATGAATTTCTCCACTTGTGTAATTGCATCAAAAAAATGAATCTGAATAACATAATTTGAAATTGAATGTATTAGTTTGGAACTGCGTTCCAATAAATTTGAAACTGAATGCAATATGAAATTAAATTGATTTAACTTCAGCCAAAGCTTTGTTTATGCTGGTTGACAAACAAAACAATTCTACAACAATAGTGATAATGTCACATTAGTTAAACAATTAGTTAAGATTGATAAAATACATGTTAAACTGATATTATCGTATTTGACAGCCCCATCCCAGCCATGATTGAAAGAAACACTCTTCAACATGTCAGTCTCCACAAGTCGATGGCTCAGTGTTGAAGGAAATGGTCAAAAACATCTGCACTGATTGGCCGAAAAGGAGTTCTGTGAATCTGCACTCGATTGTTCCTCCTGAACAACCGGATGTGGGTTAAATGACACTGAATTGCACGAACTGAATTTGAAATGTGACAGCTGAATGTGAAGGTGTATATATAGTTTTTCAATGCAGTTATTCAAGTTAATTTTTACAAATTCAAATAATGTTTCAAATTAAGTTTTTAATGCAATTTTGAGGTTGAGAAAGTCAAATTCAAATATAAATGATTCAAATTCAGTTTCAAGTGACACATATTTCTGTCCATAATTAGTTATAGCTATATTTTCTTTCCTTTCATTGACAGTTGCCATCGTTACAGAGGCAGGGCTGGTGTCCTAGGAAACGATGGAGCTTTTGTAGTAGACTGCATGACAACTTAGTGTATATTTGTGTGTGTGTGCATATAATGGATCCTACATCTGTATCTTGTAGAAACCACTTATAATGGGGTACAAAGAAAGTGATAAAAGGATACAAAGAAGATACAACATGACAAAACTAGAAAATGGCACTCAGTCGAGCACATACCTCTCTGCCAAGGCCCAACAGCCCTCTTATTTAAGCCTTAGCACCATCTGCAGCAACTGGTGACACTCTGTTAGTACCTTACTGAATCCCTATTA
>JBBPCS010004822.1:0-10987 GCA_037974645.1 Hollardia meadi | reverse complement strand
TAATAGAAACAGGTTCGTGCATCAATCACAGGGTTTGTGGTATGACCCCTGTGTCCTCCTGTCACATGTCGGCTTTGTCCCCAGTGGGGCCACAATGAGCTCCCTCCATTGCTCTATGTCTTTGGCAACATGTTGAGCTTCCCCTGAACTTCACTGTTCCAGGTCCTGTTGGGTCTTCCAGGCTTTCTTTCAGCTCAGTCCTGTGGATGTGAGCCTCCTCCATTCGATGCACATGACCCGGCCATGACCGCTGTCACCTCAGTGGTGATGTTTTTGCCTTAGTTATGTCGTTTACTTAGCAAACGTGTCAAGCTTTTCTTGTCCTTTCTTGTTTGCTGTGGTAGTTGGTGGAGAGAGTGGCTAAGGGCCCATGTCAACATGGCATTTTTTTTCCTGACAGAAAAGCACTGGCAGGGCTCTGGGAATGCTGGGTTGAAGCGCTTGTGAGGTGAGAAAAAAAGGTTTGTTTGATTAACGTTAGCTCAGTAGATAACTTAACTCTTTGTTAACAGAGGGTTGATTACAGAGAACAGCGTAACGTAGGGTGATAATAGCAAAACACTCACCAGCAACATTCAGTGTCCAGCTGATTTGTTCTCTGTTACGTTTCTGTCTGCTAAAGCTCAGGGCAGACAGACATGGAGTGTAGGTCTAGACCATACTCTTTTATTATTAATTAATTTAATTATTAATTATTAATTTACAGAGACCCAACATTTCCCCCATGAGCAAGCACTTGGCGACAGTGGCGAGGAAAAACTGCCTTTTAGAAGAAACCTCGGAGCAGACCCCTACTCGAGGTGGGCGGCCATCTGCCTTGACCGGTTGGGTTGTGAGAGAGAGACACAAGCCCTTTTTACAAAGAGGATGCGCAATATCACGGCAGCGAAGACCCTTCACAGCCCTGTCTCGTCGGTCCGCCTCGGCCCAATGGTTGAGAACATGAGACATAAATGAAGATGGCCGACGCGTCTCCACTTCCTCCCATTGTACAAAATTGAAGCCAAAATATCCCAGATACCAGTGCTACCATCTTGCGCTGGTGACGTCATTTGGAGCCAGAGTCTGCACAGTAGTGACCAGGCGGTGGAGCCGCGGTATTGAGTTCCCACCCATACACCCGCCCGACCCAATCGCGAGCAGGGCTCAGCTGTCAATCATGACGTTTCACACGGTTTTTATAGCATCAAATAACTAATTAAAACCAAACTGATCAGAAGAATGAACACAAAGATCAGGCAGTGTGGATTTAAAAGCAACTAATGGATGCAACTTTCATTGCAGGAGTAAGGTACAAAGAGCAATGAAGTTGCAAAACATTTTGCAAAACACCAGCCTAATGTGATACGGTCAAATCTGTCCGTTCATGCAGTGTTTCACCTTCCCTTTGGACAAATATCAGATAGTCTCTGACTACTTTTGCACATCCTCCTCCATCGCCCCTTGCCCTTATTTTTCCTATAATTAGTACAACGTGACATAGTTCTTTCAAGGAAACTTCGCTTGTGTTAATTAATAAAATGTCAGTTTTATTTCCCAGCATGGAGCTCCAAATGCTGTTGTGAAAGTCATCATGTTGCCAGGAATAAAATTCTGGTGGACAAATACTAAATCCTTTACTTATCTTCCTTGTTTAAATAAATAAAGGTATGACCAGTCTAATTCAATTTACTACAGATACGACTAAAAATACTAGAATCTAGAAATATCAAACCTCAAATTCCCATATAAAAACAGGACATGACCTCAGTATAGATGATGCGATGTCAAACTTAATGCATACCTCACAGTCATATTTGTAAAAATACTATTACAGCAAAGTAGGAGAAACGATAAAAATGTGTTGCTGCCTCATTTCCTTGAAGTGTCATCAGATAAGAAAGCAGGGTTGTTTCAGGCCAAAGGTCTGCAGCTCAGGAGTGTGCACTTCTTTGCCTTGATCTATAGTTCATAGATGTTCTGTCAGTCCAGCTCCACTCTCTTGTTTGAGAAGCAGCTCATTGATGACTTGTGTGTGTGGTGTTTGCTTTGGGCAGACTCCACAGCGCTGCAGTACTTAGTGACTGGATTAGTGCATCAATTAGGCAGCTATTGGATGCATCTTGCCATGCTGATTGATTTAGATGCTTTGGGAGGGAGCCATGTGTAGGTTGTTTGTATGAGGACAATATCAACATATCGGAGAGAAAGAAAAACTGATGTTTTGCTCTGCTCTGTTTCATTTTATCACAGTTTTTAGCAGTATTTAAATGCAATAAAGTTATATGAAGTACATTATGAGTATACAGCATAATTGTGCACTGTTGTAAGGAGTACTAAACTCATCTCTGTTATATGAAGGACAGTGTGTCACAGAGGCCAAACTTCCAGAAACTATAAGACTTATTTAATGTGGTTTTTGTTTCATCAGCAAAGAAAGCCATGATTTGATTAATAGAAAATGAGCAGTAAGCATTTATACAATGTGGCTTCCACTTGGCAAAAATGCAAGAACTGAAAAGTGAGTGTCAGTCAGCAGTTAGAGCCACCATGAAAGAGCAGACAATGGCATCTGCCTCACCTACAGAATTTCGAACGTCATCATCAGGAAATCCAAGCAGCCATGTCACACTATGCCCTCATTGTCTGACTGACAGTAGGGGCCAACCTTAAACTACCCTCCTACACCTTCTCCTTACCCACTTCCACTACGTTTGCACGTCCTGGCGGAGGGTCTGCCACATTATCTCAAACCAATTACCCAGGAAGTGGCTTATAAAACCCTCCCACAGCGAGTCGGCACTGATGCTGACTTATTGACCCTGTGCAACACCGTGTTGTGTTCGTCATAGAAGACGCTCCATACAGGAGTTCCATTCGACTACACGTACAAACATTAACAACTCAGATTACGTTGTATTTAAAATCAAATATAACCTTCTGTAGTCTAGAAAACGGTAGATGTGTTCATTTAAATGTAAAGTTTTGTATATTAACAGGGACTGTTGCAAAAACTAAGCAGCTTATAAACATCAGAGAGAAAATCGAGATGTTTACCAAAAAAAACATATATTTATAATAGAATATGCTGATATGAAACCATGGTTACAAAAAGGTGCGACAGTTGCCCTTTCCTCTGGAGAGAGGGAAGTTTCGTCCCAAAGCTGCCCTACACCTTAATTAGGGGGCTTCATTGAGCTGCAAGTGTTACTCCAAACAGAGTCCACTACTTGATGTGGTGGCAGTGGGTAGGGTCCGCTTTGAGAAAGGCTTGTTATCTCAGGTTGCACTAAAGGAGACAAAGCAACATTTGGTTCTCACTGAGGCTATGTGTAGTACGGAATTGGGACATGAATAGTGTCTTTTATAATGGTGGTCTATCTGGAATACTGGTATGCTTTGTTGCACTTCAGCGGTTGGCCACTGCAAAAAAAATGGAAACACCATATCCTGCTCTTTTAATACATCCATCAAGGCCAAGCCCCAATGAACACACTGGCCCAAAGAGTCGGCTCACTAGGAATGATTTTTCTGAAATATTGCATTACTGCATTACCTCACAATACGTTTAGCCTTCCCTCTGATCCAAAGAAAAAGGCTGTATTATTATACATTATTATGTGTCACGTACAAACTCAGGGAATGCAAATTCACACCGTGACCCTTTGGGTTCTGTAAGAGAGACACCTGAAAACGATGATTCTTTTCTGAGTATCACAAACACCCCAAAATTATTCTTTGTTTCATCAGAATTTGATGCATTAACACCAATCAAATTTGAAAAGGGTCGCAACAATAAATTCTTATAATACCATTTGTGCTTGGCTGGTCGATCAGCTCAGCCATATGACTCTGATCTGCATGTTCTATGGGCCTAAAAACATGGAAGCCCGAAGACGTTTTTTGGTGTATGCACAACTTGATTATAGTGAGCATGGAATGATTTGGACGCCATTATGGAACACAGTTTCCACTTCCCTTAATACATCAATGACATCCTTGCGTCAACACATTGTTCAAAATGAAAGGTGCCAGAAAAGCAGACACAACTGGTTATCAGTACTGCCAATACTGCGTGCTGTGTATTCGAAAGACTTTTTCTTTCTTTAAAAACTGATGAAACAAAAGCACTTGATAATTTCCTTAACATGTGTTACCTTGAATTATTTATCGTTGCAGGATATTGTGTGTGTGTGTCTTGTTCAGAGAGAGAGAGACGGGGGTGGGTGAAATATAAACAATAAAGCAAAGTGTTGGTAAGCTCATATTCAACATTAAAATCACCTCTTTCCTCCAGACACCCCTCACTTTTCAGCGTGAACACACACACACACACACACACACACACACACACACACACACACACACACACACACACACACACACACACACACCACCCATCCAGCCCTTATCAGTAACAGTAGGGGTGTCAATAAATAGAATCATCCTCTGGGTCTTGTTATTTCCCCCTCTGCAATTAACGTTCCCATCTGCTAACTTGTGATTAACGGTGTTTACCGATATGCTGTGGTGTGTTCGGATGCTTGAGTCACAGTACACACCTTCGTCTCCGTTTTCCCAACCCCTCCCATATGCAGCTCAGACTGTCAACAGTGAGTACAACTAAACAGTCCTCCTGGGAATCTCTGACCCTGTGCACACCTGGCATTAAAATGCATCTTTGGTGATTTGGACAGCTCTAAATACGCACCCAAGATTCATAGGGGGTGTATTGAGATTGAGTCCTGGGCCACTTTGAAGGACCGCCTACTGAATTGACATCTTGTGCGAAACAACAAATTCTAAAGTATTTGGACCTTCTGATAAATTCGGCACTAAATGAAATACATTAAATTGATGCTTTTATTGTAAAAAGTGTCAGTTTGTCGCAGCATGGCTGTGCCGGCCTGTCAGCTACTCTGTGTCTAAAGTATGTCTTATTATAAGTCAACATTTATCAGCTGTTCAAACCCTTTTTCAATTGATCCCACGACTTACACTAAATTTTTTAAAGAAGACAATATTTTATTGACAGTACAGTGTATTTTTACAAATACATTACATTAATTAAATGACACTTTTTATCCAAAGTGATAGTGAAGTGAAGTCTTATACAATAAGAGCATTCAAACATGAAGATACAACCCAAAAATTGCAAGATTCATGCAAGTTTGCGCCTTCTTGTAAATTCTGGAAATGTTATACATTACAGTTATTTCTTTCTTTGTGTAAAAAACATTGTGTCTGTCACAAAGAGACCAGGAGATGGCAGGTCGATAGGATCAAAAACAGGCAAACTGAGCAGATGGTTCGACAAAGACACAACTCGAAACTGCACTAAAATACAAACTAAGCTGACGAGGGGATGAGTTGCGGGTGGAGAAATAGGCGGTGAAGCTCAGTTGAGGGGAATGAGGTGACGAAATGGATCAATTTCTGATATTGAAACAAATCATTTCTTAGGGGTTGCAACTCTCATAAAAACGTATCCTTTTATTAAAATTACAGACGCTCCACACTGGTAGCTGGGGGGGGGGGAACCCCTTTTTAAGCCCCTGTACATCATACAACATTGTAATTACACTGTTTGGCCACTGTGTCAAATTGGCTTCAAAACCTGGGGCTCTTCCTGGGAGCTTGCATGTTTCCTCACGTGCCCTCTCCTTACGGAAAATTGTTCCCCCTCCACCATCATGGAGGATCTTCCATTCCCTCAAATGCACCGCGAGGAGACGAGGAGAGAGGAGGTCTAAGCTTCTGGAGGAGCTTTGAGCCAGGAAACACAGGTGTATCCTAAGCACTGTTGATGTACAGCAGATCAAGAAATCTACCAGTAGAACAGGAATGACGGCATCAACAGCAGCTGCTCATTAATTACTCAGAAAATAGAAAATTACTGAATCATGATTCAATCAATATACTCTTGTAACTTAATTATTTTCTTCATAACCCAAAAGGCTTCTCCTTTCTTCTTTTCAATATCAAGTCGGTACGCTATGTCTCAGCTCCCTCAGGAAAATATAATATGAACTTATGTGCCGTCACCTTGTGTGTGATAAAACTAATACTAATACAGAGTAATATGTAGGATAATTTAATTGCAAACTGTTGTGGCATCACACAAAGCAGCAGTTTGTAGTTTTTTTTGGACAATAAAATCAACATACACACATTCTTACATGTGTGAGTGTTGAATTGTGTTGTCCGTCCTCTCGTTTCTTTTTCTTATCTCTCTCTCGCATTCTTGCTGGGACACAAGGAATAGACATGAGTAAGGGAAACGAGGAGCCACGTTAGCGTAATAAAAAAGCAACCAAAGGGAGACAGAGGAGTGTTGCAAGACATAGGGAAAAAGGGAAAAACAGGAAAACATGAAGGAAGGCCGTGACCGTGTCCGTCTGGTTATTAGAAGCATCTGTATCATTGGTGGGAAAACTTAACTTAACTTTTTTTATTATTGCCTTGTGTTTTGAACAGCTGCAAAGATACAGTACAACATACAAACATTAACATAGAATGGATTCACTGGCAAGAACTGAAACGTTTTGTAACTAATCACTGCATATGACTATATGAGACTCAGTGTGCAGGTTTTAATAGAAGTTTTAATCACGTTAACTCTTTTCATTTATCTTGTAGGTGTTTTAATGACTATGCCTGTTACCCACTGTGTCTGGAAACAACATGACACATGGAGAGAAGGCAAATCTCCAGCATTTTAAAAGTGTCTTAAACGTGTACATTCAGTCATAGCACTTCGCTAAATGAGCCCGCTCTCATGCGTTTTGCAATTTGCAGTAATCTAATGAGAAGACTCTGCTTGCTGAGCAGAGACTGTAAAACAGCAACATACCAGAGAGGTTACCGCTGTAAAAGCTATTAATTAAATACTGTTTTCTTGGTTGCTATGGTAACAAATTGCCAATTAGTTGCGCAGAAAAATGTATTTGTCGTGTGTTTGTGTGACATCCATCCATCCAGTCACAATAGCTTTATTTCCAGAGGGCTCTTGCTCCTTAACGATGGTGACCAAGTTCTGTTCAGGACGGTGTGAAAACTAACAATCACAAACATATAAACATGTATCACATGTAAGCTTCCATGATCAATCCTGTGGAAAGAAAACATGGCCTTATAAATACAATTTTCACTGATCTAAACAATGAAAGATTTGACTGAAAATTCCTTCTTTTTTTTCTTTTTTTTTACAAGAAAAAAACATGGAAACAAAGAATTTTGAGATAAAAATTTAACAATAGTAAGATCCAGCCAAGTAAGGTCCATCTTTTGTTTTAGAGTGACTACAGCATTTACTCATGTTGGGAAGCTTTCAGTGCACTCACAGTAACATAACAAGTTGTTGTCAACTCGAGTAATGTTATCTGCACGTCTCCTGTATAATGGCTAACTACCTAGACTACCCAGTTACTTTAATACTTAGCAAAGCTAATTTCCTAGCTAGCTAATTACTGAAACAAATCAGAAGTACGATAAATATACTTAACATTGAATAGACAGTGCGAGATCCTCACACAGAAAGAGAATGGAGTTATTGGACCTTGTATCTGTGATATTAGAATTGAAATGACCTCTTCACCTGGCCATGGGATTGCAAGAAAAGTATAATATCATAAAACTGGATGTAATGGTGACTCTGGGAGACTCTTGTCTCATGGGAATGCTAACAAACTAGCAGAAAGTCGCTAAGTGGTAGCAGTCAGGGCGGCCAGGGCTGATGGATGGCGGGGGGTAATAAATTGCCCCGGTGCCTAAGATGGGAAGAGAGCAGACAATTTAAAACAGAGAGACAACCTTGGCTGTAGGGAGTATTAACAGGACACAAGACATATAGGCAAAAAAGGAGTGACTTCTCTTTGGGGTTCACATCACCTACGTCTTGTGAGGCTTAATAAAGCTTGACAATACTGTAAGAGAGGTCTGTCTCCTTCCCCTTTGAAAAAAATTGCCACGACACCATACAAGAACTTGTGTAATGTTTGCAACTTGTTGGTTTTTGAAGCACATGGATGCGATGCTGACACCAACACAAGCTCCTCAAGGCTGCTGGATTTCTCCGCTTTTCATTAAAAATTGATTTAGAAATTCCGCAACAGCACCCCTATCGATTTGACACTGATTCTAGGCAGGTGAGAAAAGCCAAACACCCCGAGCTGGCAGTCACAGATCGAAGTCAGCCATCTGCACAATTAACAGCTCACTGTATCTACAATAGCCTGCATGAAAAAGTGTCCTTTTGTATGAGTTTGGGCTATTTTCCTGTGCAGGAATCTAACGCGCTTTGAGACAGGCTTGTTTACACAGCTCACAGCACTCAAATGAACCTACACTTAGGTGGATTCAATTTTATTTGCAGTATTTTCTAAGATCTCATATCATGTTTTTATTTTATTTTATTATAGCAAGCAAGCTGAAAGCCCCAGTTTGGATCACAGTGACGATTTCAGATTCAAAAAGGGTGTAAATAACATTTTTTCAAATCATTTTGGGATCCAAGATTTCACAGGCTACAATAGACAAGCTGTATGGAGCCATTTTTTTTCATTTGTTTAAAATTTGTTTTATTTAAAAAAAAACCTTTTTAAAACCCCCATCCCCCACAACACCCCCAAGTCCCCATCTTACTTCAGTTGTTTACCTTTTGTTGTTGGCAATGATGCAACACTGTTTTGCTGTGAAGCTCCAGAAGTGTTCTTCACCTGACTTTCCTTCAGCAAGGGGGGTGAGTAGATAATGACCGAATTTTGCTTTTTGGGTGAACTATTCCTTTAAAAAGAATGTGGGACAGGGTGTGGACCCCTACTTCCACTGCCTTTGCTTCACTATTAGTGTAAGAAAATACTGATACACTTGAGTATCACAATATCACGTTTTTTGATACTGTATCAATTCTCAAAGACAATGTTGACTTTTGATTAATCGTTTAGTTGTGGCTGCGTTGTGTCTTATGTCTTTTTTAAACCCCTGACCGCTAGATGGCAGTGTTGTAATCCATCCTCTGCATTATGACTCTTCCACTCCAACAAATCATCAACTGAGACATGAAGAAGTAAGCACATATCACTTGTGTTAAGACGAAGAACACTGGTCTATGATACAATATATCGCATTGCTTACAGTATCGCAATATAGTGCAGTATATTGAATCGTAACCCCTGTATCGTGATATGTATTGTGTAGGAGCCATGTATTTGATTTTTGTTTAAATGTAGCATTCCCTTCATGCTTTAGGGCATGCATGGTAAAGGCCGAGGCTGGCCAAAGGATATTTAGGTTCATGCTAATAATCACAGGTGTTGCTAATCAGAAAGAAGTTTTGGACTATACCTATTTGGCTTTGTGTGAAAAGCTTTTTGACGGATAGAAATTAAATGCATTATGATATGAAGTATTGGTAGAGACTGAGTATCATTTCTTCTGTGTACACGTTGGAACAGTTCAACCTAATTAGCAGCCAGTGGTGGCTAAAGTCTAGGACGTAGTCATATCGTATCTCCAGATTCAATACACAGCCTTACTCTTCACCCGCCAGTGCTGCCTTTCAATACAGAGCATGACCTAAATATTAGAATATTTATAAAGCGAGCCACCAAGACTCCCTGGTTACAGATCGTGTTAATATCCTGCTGAAATAAAATAGCTGGACAACAACAACTAGATTAACAAATTTAACCTCAATGTCTGGTTCGTGGAGATTTTGTTTTTCTGAAGATTTACTTGTGACTTGGGTGTGTCTTGACACAGTTGCCATTCAAATTCCCATCTCTACCATGAAGTGGTCTGAAATCTAAGCAATAGGTTAGAGGTTCCCTCAGTCTTGTATTGCCTCTTCATTTTTGCATCCCTCTTAATGTTACGTTTAATTTCCTGCTGATTGGTTTTAACAGTTCTAGCTGTTTTTACATTTATGGTTTAATAACTCTACAATGACGGCCTCTTTAGCCTGTTCAGTACTTAATTGAGGGAGACCATCCTTGGATCTATGCTGTGTGGGATATGGAGGAGCTTGAGAGGAGAAATGTGGAACTAAACTGCACCTGAGCTACAGGATAAGATCCCCCTCAGCTGCGATCCCAATTGTGTTTTTTCTCCGAGGCCTCCTCGGAAATATTTGGATGAGCTATGAATCTGGCAGCTGCTGTAGATGGGCTCAGACACAGCCACCTGGTGCACATGAGCTCTCTTACAATGTTTCATCAACAGTCCTATATCCTATTAGAGAAGGTATGGTTCAGTACAGGCCAAGAAAAATGTGGGAGGGGTGGGGGCTTGCCATAGTGGAGGAAAATAAATAAGCAATTAAATGCACCAAAAATAATATTAAAAAATAAATGTAGGCATTAATTTAGAATTTAGAATGTGACAGAATTTGATATTGTTTAAATTTGCTTCTATATTTATTCACGCTTTATTCTTCCTTTACCCCCCATTTGTTACCCCACATTTCTTTATGCATAGAGGGGCTGTCATTCAAAGTGTGTCATGGGGTCAACTTTTCGCCCATTGGTTGATTGACATCACAGTGCATAGATGGATTATACACGCCTTGTTCCCCACACCGATGGATCTATGCAGAACTATGATACAGAAAGGGATACATAAATAAATAAGTGAATTACAAAAGTAAGTAAGCAAATACAGAAGCAAATTAAAACAGAAATATCAATCATGTCATATTTCATGTCACATTTTCTAACTTAATTAATGCTTACAATTATTTTTAATATCATTTTTTGGTGCATTTAATGGCATATTTATTTATTGAGTCATCTATTTCTTGATTTATTTTTAATTCTTGCATGTTTCGGTCCTCCATAGACAGTTTGAAGGCCAAGACTTTATTGATGTACATTTAAGGGTTTGCGTGACTGTCAAGCCCAACACTGTACCTCTGTCAGCAGGGACCCATTCTCAACAAGTGTGTGTGTGTGTGTGTGTGTGTGTGTGTGTGTGTGTGTGTGTGTGTGTGTGTGTGTGTGTGTGTGTGTGT
>JBBPCS010004821.1:0-10988 GCA_037974645.1 Hollardia meadi | reverse complement strand
CACACACACACACACACACACACACACACACACACACACACACACACACACACACACACACACACACACAGTGTGAATGAGTGTTGCTCATATTTGGGGCTCTGAGTGTTTCTGTAATCCCCTCCATATGAAATGATCCCTACCCCCTGCTGAAAAGAAAGGAACACGTTAACGGTTTCCAGAGAACAAAACAGGGAGGAAACGGCAGAGAAAGAGGAGAACTTGGGGGGACTACGGGACCAAATCAGAAGGAGGGAATGAAAGAAAAGACAAAGAGATGAAGGAGAGGGCACAGAAGCATCGGGGGTGGGGTAAAAAAAGAAGTGTCCAAATGTTACATATACCTGTGTGCTCATATTTGTGTCTTAGGAGGGAACTGGTCTTCTGGAATGTTTTGTCGCACAAGTCACACGCGTACATACCACTTTCAGTCTTCTTAATCTTCTTCCTGGAGAGCAGCGAATCGCTGTCTGTCAGGTCGTCCAGGCCTGACAGATAGTCCGCCGTCCCGTCCAACAGCTCCCCCTGAGACACAGAGACAGATCAGTTCAGTCCCACACCTGTCGACTGCAGGGGCACCTTCTGCTCCCACCCCCCACCGCCTCCGTGATCCCACGTCTGGACAGGGCTTAAAGGCCCGACCTGCGTAAGTCCCCTTCATCCAGGAGACAAACAGGGGGGGACATATGGGACGGGGAGGTGTTTAAGTGTTGGGACTGTGTTTACAGACAAAGATACCAGGTGAAGAAAATGATTTAGAACCAAGAGGAAAGAATCTCTTCACAAAATCAGGTCCATCAGTAGACTTTGATGGGATCCTCAGCAGCAGTTACTCAGGTGTTACGGCCCATGTTGGCTTAAAACTGAAGAGCAGTTGATGGAGACACAGTGGACGAGGTGATAAAGCACCGACCATCAACCACCACATCTCCAACATCTTGTCTGTGGTCCGTGTCAACAGGGAAACTGCTGGAAAAGATATGATCAAACAGCTACTAACGGACCGTGTGGTGAGATTGTTTTGAAAATCACATTTTCCCGCCTCAGAACTTCCTGTTGTGTGAGTGACAGTCGTCTCAGAGAAGCAGAGGCTGACATGTTTTCTGTGGGTCATGTGATTCCTGTGGGATTCCCGCAGGATGGGACTCAGTTTCATGATGTGAGCGGGGGACTGGAATCATAAGAACAATAGATCACTTTTTGTGAATGACCTAAATGATCTGTTGTTTTTCATATTTTCTCGAGGCTGTGTTAAGTTAGTCCTTTTTTCTAACAGCTGGTGCTATTATTTTGAAAGAGTACTCTCAGTAGGAGAGAAAGACAGTAAAACCATCAGTTGGACAGTTGTTGTGTTTTTTAGTCTTTTATATTCTCGCCTGTCGGTTCAGCATTGGAACAGGATCATCCTCCGGGGACGAGGATGGGACAGGAGTGCTTTTGGGGCAGTGGGATGAACATTCAGCCTCATGTCAGCCTCTAGTGAAGGATGAAGGTCAATTATGTTGATTTACTGCTAAGAAACACAAAAACCTTTTGATTTTGTTAGCCCTCATACCAGCAGCAATAAGATCAATAAGTCAAGGTACACCACTGTCCTGATTTCCATCATCAACACATATCAATTATCAATACAACAACTGAAGTGATCTCTTAGAATTAAACCCTGTTGGCTCTCCCCAGCAGCTGGTTGGCAGCCCCGGACCTGAACTGAACCAAAACAAAAATAGATTGTTGGCTAGTTTTACCTGGAAACCTGGTTTCCGTTGGTACTTTCTCCTCTGCTGCATTTCAGCAAATGTGGCCGCCCCGGTGGCGTAGGTGTAGGCCATGTGGGGCAGGAAGCTCATGGGGTCGAGGCCAGGGTAGGGCCTGAGGCCTGGGATGGTGGCCTGGGCAGGAGACATGAAGGTGGGTGGAGGAAACGCTCCGTGAGGTGGCAGAGAGGTGTAGATGGGACCGCCAGTGAAGGGATTAATCCCAAAGATGGGACTGGTGCTTTTCTCCAGCTGATGGACGGAGTTCCCCCCACCATCAGAGCCCAGGACCTCCTTCTTGATGTGGACCAGGTCTAAGGGCGTGGACACCTGTTCTCGTCCTTGAGCCCCTCCATTGTGCTCAATGATGAAACCGTTGGGCCTGGGTCGTTTCTGTGCCATGTGTTTGGGCAGGGACAGGTCGAGTGGTATATCCCCATGGGCATCCTCAGACACGAGGCTGTTGGGAGTGTAAGAGCTACTCTGAGAGTTTTTGGAGGACGTAGAGGAAAGGTTGAGGGGTGATGGAGTGTTGCTCCTCAAGTGGTCCAAGGGGTCTAGTGGTTTGTCCCCTGTTGTCTGCCTGTTGGCTGTAAACTGGTTGGCTTTTGTGAACCTGTGGGAGGCGTCATCGTTACTGAAGCCTCTGTGTAAATCTACAGCAGCAAGCAACATCGGTGAGCGGCTCAAGCTGCGGTTGGTGTCCAGTCCACCGCAGTCCGGAGGGGGCGACTTTTTCCTCAGACTGCCTCCTTGGTGGTTTTGGCTCTTCCACTGGGCAAACCACTCCTTGACAAATTCTTGAGGAAGGCCTACAGCAATTGAGATCTTGAGCAGTTCCTCTGAGTTGGGCTCAGTGTTCATGGCAAAGTAGGCCTTGAGCACTGACACGTGGTCCTTGAAGCGGTTGATGGGGCTGGTGGCCCGCTCGTTACTGGACTGCTCAGAGACCACAGTCCCCCTGCGGCCAGCAGGACCGCTCTCAACCGGCTGCAGGACTGCCTTGATCTCCTCATTCATTTTGCACAGGTAGCGCTCGTGTTGATGCAGTGGGATGGGCCCGGGGAACGTCTCCTTGCAGTACTGGCAGGAGAATGACAGGAACTGGTTCTGGCCATCGAGGGGCTTCTCCTCACTGCTGCCATCAGCTGAGTGGTTTGGCTTCTCCTTTTTGACGTCCACTTGTCTCTTGGAGTCGTCGATCAGACTTTTGGCCTCATTGACCTTCTCCAGCGTATAGTCAATGATGCTCTTTGTGGGGCTGCCGTGGCCCACCACCTGGAAGCTGGACTGTGCCAGCTTCTGCTCCTCCATCTGGGCCCCCAGCTCCTTCATGTAGGCCCTGAGCTTGGAGATCTCCTCTGGGTTCCCGTCCATCTTCTGCCTGCACACAGTGTTGTCCACAATCTGAAGCACCTTCTGCACCTCACTCAGGTTGTTCCCGAAAGGCCCTGTGTAGCCCAGCAGGTTGAGGTCTACCCCCATGCCTCCCAGATGTTGATGGGGGCTCTGGGAGGAACTGTGGATTCCCAGTGGGCTTCCGCCGCGTCCATTCAGGTAGACCCCAGGTGCACCAAACCCGTGCTGAGAGGCCATCAGCAGGTGGTACTCATTGAAGTCCATGGGCTCGGCTTTGATGTCGAGCTGACCCTGCTGGTCTGGAGGGCCGAGCGGTCGCCCATTTTCCAGTTTGTGGCGGAGCTGTGCGAGGGCGGGGCTTCCAGGCGATGATGTCGTGGAGTTGGGGGAGGAGCCAGGCTTGCCGTTGTTTCCGTTGCGTACTCGTCCATTAACGGCGATCAGGCCGATGCATTTCTTGCTGCTGATGTGGGAGCTGTAGGAGCCGGAGTGGGAGAACCGCTTCTTACAGTTGGAGCACTCGTATGGCTTCTCGCCTGCAACACAGCGAGACACATGGATTAGTTTCAAGTAAGTGTTGGCAGATTGTACTTGATTCTGCGTGTAAAAATGTGTTTGTGTGGCTCTTTTTGCTGATAAAAAGTCAGGAGATATACTTTTGGATCGACCCTCCTCTTCTTTTAGCTTTGTTCAGATTTACAGGGCGCTAATAGGCTCATGATTTCCCTATTTAAATTTTTTTTCTCTCTAATTATTGTGTGGCCATATTTGGTCACCTATGTGATAAACTCCTTGTAAAAATGTAGTGGGAATATTTAGGCTAACAGAGTGGCTCTATGGATGATAATGTTGGTAGAGTCCTCCACTGAAATGGGGTTCAGACATTCATTCATTCATTTATTCAGATGTTTCATCAAGAACCATCATCAGTCACATCAGCCTCAGCTGGACTTTACTGATAATTAGCAAAATATGCTGAACTAAGATGGTGATCGTGGTACCCTGCTAAACATCAGTCTGTTAGCATTGAATGTATCATAGAACTGGACACAGTGAGAGCGCTCAGCCTCGCTGCTTCCAGTTTCACCCAGTGGCCACTGGCGGTACTGTAGCTAAAAATTCCCCTGCGGCCCAAAAATAATTTTCCTCATAGACCAACATTATAAAAGAGACGTGTGTAAAACTGTTGACAGACACCTCAAACTGTAAACAAGCTCACTTATGACTCTTTCTATGATGAAGTTTTGATCCAGGGAGGTTTTATATTTGTAAAACTTTCCTCGAGCTGAGAAAAGAGAATTAAAAATCTCTGATGTTATTACAATGTAAAGTGTGTGGGCCGAGCGGGAAATCGTATGGAGAAACACTACTGAGCATATTCAGTGGGCCACATAACCAGGAAGTAAACAAGGGACCTTTTTTGGCGTATGCGCCAGGTTCTCATTGGACTGAATAGGCGCCATCTTTGGATCTCATATCAGGTTCTAATTATACATCCATGATGGACTCAGAGCTGCTAGCATGACTGTAGCATGACCGACTGAGACTCGGTCTGTGGGTTTTGTTAGCTTCTACTTATAGTTTCACAGTTATTGAGGTTCAGTGTTTCCTGTCAACATATTTGTGTCCGACAAACTTTCATCATACCTCAGTGGAGACTTTAAGAAATAATGTGCACATTTTATCAAAAGAATCAGAGTGAATGTGAATGAATGTGAGTGACTCTTGTGACTGCACAGGACTAGTGTTACAGCAGTAACTGTGCTCAGAAAGATCAAAAAAGATCAGAAAAGTTTTCAGTTGTGTTCAGCTTTGATCTCAGCTGCGTCACTCAGATATGAAACATGAGTCAAACAGCAGCATCATTATGTGACGACTCACCGCTGTGAATGCGGAGATGCTCCTTCAGGTGGTGTTTGTACTTGAAGGCTTTTCCACATTCGCTGCATTTGAACTTGCGGTTTCCAGCTCCTTCGTTCAGCAGCGGCGGCTGAGGACAGAAACATAGAGTTCATCATGTGACGGAGGAGGAGTGGGAGAGGGAAGCACATCAAGATAGTGTGGAACAGAAGCCAACAGGGGGAATTTGATAGTATTTAGCGAAGCAGAAGTGACAGTGCATCACTTTCTGAGAAACACCGTGGGCTGTTCTGATGTAACAGCGTGGAGGTGCATCCCCATCATTTCTGATGCAGATACAGACAAACAAACACAGACTGCAGCGAGTCCACGTTGTTGGACGGAAGGTTTCTGCTTATTTTCACAAGTCAATGACATGAAAAAGAACCAACAGAAGGCCTGGTTCCTCGTGTTCAAGTCCCCTCAGGTTCACCTGAACTGGACTCACACACCTCAGTGACCAGGTGAGAGCAGCACATCCCTCATGTCATGGCCGCGCCCCTTTGTGGGTGAAAACAGACCCTCTAATTTGACTGGTGGTAAATGCAGATTTTGAGTTCTGAATTTTGTTTTGTTTTTTAGCTCCTAAATCCTGTGGCCAATCAGACAAACAATCATGTAATGTTGTTACCGATCAACGATGAGTTGACTATTGTTATATAGAAAAAAATAAAGAAATAAGAGTTGACTGAGTGTCCGTTCAACCTCCATCCAGTGGACGAACACGGAGGCGTCACATCCTGCGGATGTATTTCTGTCACCTGTCACTTTTTTTGTCATTACGACTCGTTTTTTTTGCTGCTTATGTCGTTCGTCCAATGTGACGTTACTGTAAACGGAACCACTGTCTCTACTTTTACTCTGACCTTTTACTCCGACTGGACAGAAGTAGAAAACAGGTCGGTTTCAGCTCCACTTACTGCGTTACTTTCTGCTGTTAACAAGCTTCATTATTAGAAGGAAGCTCAGCTCAGTTTATGTGTTAAAATCCCCTCTGTTCCTGGAGGTCTGTAGAGTGGACAGGCTGTTAAACCAAACTTCATTCTAAAAGCGGCTGTTTTAAGGAAGGGCCATATTTTGTCACAGTAAAAACTTTAGTTACATCATCACTAAGGCCCTTATCTGATTGGCTCAGATCTACAGCCTCAGTAGGCACATATTTTATTTACTCAGTAACATCATGAACTAACCTGTGATAAAGTGTTTGCCACAAACATCTCTTCACTTGTTGAAGAAGTAAAGAAATTCCTAAACTGTGTTTTTTAATTGTTTCATGTGTGAAGCAGCAGCTTTTAGGCGAGGTGCCACTGGTTTTGTCAGTTTAACATTTTTACAAAACTTGTTTCACCCAAAGAGGGCGTGAACGTTGTAACATCAGGAGCTGACGTCGGCCTGCTCTCATATAAAACCCGTCCACACCATGTGGACAAAATGTAAAACAAGTCATCAAACAGAGATACCGTCACACTCCTTCAACAGATCTGATAGAGCTGATGTGTGGGAGCAGCGAGTCTCCTCAGTCTCTCTTTAACAGTTTAACTCAGAGGAAGTACACAAATAAACAGGCACTTAAAGTCATTTGGGGATTACGTGAGTTTAAAGCAGCAGGGAAAAGACCATCTGCTGCTGGTTAGAGCAGCGAGGGGGGGTCAGGCTCCTGTGACGCCCATCTGAAGCTTAACGCAGGAAATCTCATTAAGATCACAGTGTAATTGGAAAATTGAATGATTCACTGCTTAGTTACTGACTCTAATGTGAGCTCTGGCTGATGAGCGGCAGCAAACAGGCGTGTGCAGGAAACGTTTAACTGCAGCGTAATATTGGGTTACTGTTTAACAGCCCAACTGTCTGTAAACGCTGCTGAAAGTCTGTGAAGGAGCTGCTTTATTAATCGAATCTGTTCCAGCTTCACTTCCAACAGCTGATGTAAAAACTCAGCGCTCAACGAAGGGGGGGTGGGAGGGCAACACGCCACTGCCGACCAGCTGAACCCGATCAGCTGTCCAGGGTTCAGTCCACGACATGTCAGTGGGCAGACTGGGAGAACTGGCTGCAACATTCAGCACCGACACAGACTTGGTGTTAAAATTTAAAAAATGTTTCTGAGAGTTTGAACAAACTGCATGTTCTTGTTAATGTGTGAGGGCTCGAAGAAAAACCAAACTCCTACAGGACCTTTGAAAACAAGATGGCTCAGCTGACTTTAATTAAATATAATAATTATGATTCCAACCAATCATTATTTCCAGGATCATTTTCTCAATCAGATCATCAGTTTGCCTCTAAAATGTTAATAAAAGTGTAAAAGGCCCATTATAACTAATGTCTTGTTTTATTGGACTGCTAAACAAAGATCAGTAAGACGGCAGTAACATTTGGGGCATTGTCACCAATCAGCTGTCTGTCATTGACGAATCGATCGGTAACCACCCTGTTAAATGATTGTACACTGGTTTGAATCCCACAGTCCTGCGGGAATAAAGAAAAACGACTTGTGGAGTTCCTCAGGGCTCCGTCCTCGGGCCTCTCCTGTTCCACCTCGACAGGTTTGAAGATGATGAACACAACTAAATATCTGTGCAGAACAATGTCATCATGTGACGGCGGTCCCATCCAATCACTTTAAGTCCAAAGCTCAGACGTTTAGTCAGCCAGCAGCACAAAAATCCTTTGTTTGTAAGGGAAAATTACAAAAACGTACCAGCTCTGAATTCTAAGATATAAAGATTTGCTGGTTTTCTTGGTCGTCTCTGATCACTGAACATCTGTGGACGATTAATGGATGAGAAATTGTGAAAATAAGTATCACGTATGAGGAGAGTAACAGTTATTTTTATCTTCTTGTTGTTGTATTCTTCTGAAATCCTATGTGTTATTATATCTATATATTAAACAATTAAACCGTTTGTCTGAACAAAGTTTCCAAAGAAGCCAATTGTTTTCCGGGCTAAAATTAGCAGAAATGTGGATAAAATGATGCACGAGACATGTAGAATATTTTCACATGATTAAATGAAGTTAAAGTGAAACTTAAAGGAAGAATCAGACAGCGCACACAAGGAGCACATGAGGACACCTGACTGCGTTGTCTGCCAACATGTGACAGGACTGCTGAGTGGAGAGAAGAGAAGGAAATAAACTAAAAGAAAACAAGGCGGAGGTTGGTCCAGGTGTGTTTTACCTGCTCTCTGCTGGGTTTGTGCGTGGTCATGTGACGCTCCAGCTGCGTGCGGTTGCTGAAGGCGTCGGCGCACATCGGGCAGGCGAAGCTCTCCTCGTTCTTCTCATGGCGATACTTGATGTGTTCCTTCAGAGACGTAAGCCGCTTGTAGCCACGGTCGCAGTACGGGCAGGTGAGCAGCTGGGCGAAGTCGTCAGGTGTGCCGGTCAGCAGGTCTGCAGCAGAGACGGGTCACGGGTCAGAACCACTGACAGAACTGAGTCACTGCACTGAGTCAGCTCAGATTAAAGTCACAACATGTCCCACGTTTTATTTTCACACTGATGAAAAATGTGTCTGATATAATTTCCTTCTCAACACCCTCATGTGTGGATTATCAGCGTTATTTAGATATTTAATGCACATTTAACCACTTTAAACTCCAATTGGGTTGGGGAGGTTAGTTAAGGTTAAGGAGGTTAGGTTAGTTAAGGTTAGGGAGGTTAGGTAAGTTAAGGTTGGGGAGGTTAGGTTAGTTAAGGTTAGTTAAGGTTGGGGAGGTTAGGTTAGTTAAGGTTGGGGAGGTTAGGTTAGTTAAGGTTAATTAAGGTTCATGTTGGTGTTTGACGCTGCTCCTCCTCGTACCATGCTCGCTCTCCTCCTGCCCGATGGCCTCGGGCGTGCCCAGTCGTGTCTGCTCCTCTGGGGCTTCTGGGTAAATGATGGCGGTATCGCTGCGCTGCAGGTACTCGGCGATGGTTGCCGGGTGACCGTCGGCCTCCTCCAGTTTACGCTTCAGGAAGTAGTCGTCCAGCTCTGAGACGCCTTCCAGTCTCTTCACTGGGGAAACAGACAGGTGATGCGTTCAGGGTCAGCGGTCTTATTAGTGATGAAACACAGGCTGGTCAGAGATGGACGTTTATGATTATAATATAGATATATATATATTTATCTGACCTGTACCATTTCCCACGGCGTGCAGAGACACCTCCGGACCGAGAGGTTCATACTCGTCCTTCTTGTCATCTGTTAAATAAAAAGACAGAAGACAGAGATATTTATTCACCTCCTTCTCCTCCTCCTCCTCCTCCTGGTCCTCCTCCTCCTCAGCTTCAAAGAGGGCTGAATCAAGATCAACTGGACTTATTGTTGAAACTTGAAGACGTTTGGCTCTTGATTTAGCCCTGTTTGACCTGGATGACTGAGAATCTCCTCAGTGTCCTCCTCAGCTGAGGTTTTGGGAGGTGGGAGCGCTGCAGGCGGTCAGCTGCATTCCTCCCGACAGAATCACAATCTGAAGGTATTTTCCACATAATGAGTGAAACCACAACTGTGGCCTATTGTGTTTGTTCCTCCTGGGCCTCCTCATGTGACTCCTAAACAGGAGTCACAAGTATCATAAGCTTTATTCAGCCCTTCAAAGGAGGGACACACCTCCTCCCGCACAACAACAGACAGACAGACGGGGGGAGGCGCCTCCCCCACCGTCCCACAGCCCAGAGGGAGTGGCCGGAGAATAAACACATGTAGTTTTACTCCTGAAGGTTTGTGGTTTGAGGAGGAAACTTTTCAGACTGAATCACAACAATCAGATGGAGAAAATGTCAGAATCTGACTCTGAGTCCAGCTACATTTAATTATAATGGATCATCTTCAGTCATGTGACAAAGTATTCACAATTTAAATAAAATCCTTCAGACCTGATTGGACCCTTAAAAAGTGAGCGTGGTTCATGAAACATACAGTAAGCTGAGCGACATCTAAGCTAGGCTAGTTAGCTTTCAGGACGAGTCTGGTGTTACTTTGTTCTCCATCACCTTCAGCTGCTGCCTTATGAATGTGGTGTATAACAAACATAACGGTGAAGATATTAAAAGAGATTCAGGAAATAAGAAAGAATCTTTAAATTAGCTTTAGCTAAAGCTAGCCTGAACTAGCCAGAGTGCTAACGGAAATTTAGAGATTAAACATCTAATACTTTGACAGCCTTGATGCGGGCTCTGTAGACGACTGATGGAGGAGGAGAAATTCGTAAATTAGATCTTCATGAAATAAAATGAAACGTTTTTGGCCTCTGATATTGATCTGCTAGCTAGCCACAAGCTAACGGTCAGGTGTGGTTTTATATGATTGCTGGTTAGCTCGTAGCTACAAGTCACATTTGATTGGATACATTTATGACTTCAAGTTGAGAAACTACTCAATATGTTTTATTTGACATATTTTTTAACACAAAAAGAGAAAAATTAAAACAGAGAGAAGTTAATGTGAATTATATGATATGAATAATAATAAATAATATGAATAATATAAATGATTAAATAAAGTTTAACGTTTAAATAAAGTTCCTCATTTAAAGTGTGAAAAAGAACCAGTTAAGCAGTGTTTTCCTGTGATGGAAACACTGGGACACATTTCTATATTCCTCCTCCTCCTCCTCCTCCCCTCCTCCTCCTCCTCCCCCTCCACCTCCTCCTCCTGTTGTTGTTGTTGTTGTTGTTGTAGAAAGTAAAATGGAGTCTATGTGTTTTCATTCCTCTTTTTTCTTTCCTGGAGAGACAAGATGGAGGTGATGGAGGAATAATGAACGTTTCACTTCTGTTTGTGGTTCAAATGTTTCAGTCAACAGCTTCTTCTTCTTCTTCTTCTTCTTCTTCTTCTTCTTCTTCTTCTTCTTCTTCTTCTTCCCCTTCTTCTTCTGTGTCACACCTTTCTACTAAACCTCTTTTATTTCATTCATTCTGTTCTTCCTTTTTACTTGTTTCTTTTCTCCTCTTTCTTATTAGTATCATTATTCTAAACTTTACTTTTTATTT
>JBBPCS010004820.1:0-10988 GCA_037974645.1 Hollardia meadi | reverse complement strand
CATATGTTACAAACTGCACCTTTAATGTCTTTTCTACAGTTACTGGGTTAATGTAAACAAGAAAACTAGAATTATCATTCACATAAAATTTAAATAATTCTAGTTACATTTGAAACGTTTGTGTTGACGGCATATTTTCTTTTGGCAGTTGGTTGCATAAATTGTAATAACCATAAAACGTTTTCACACAGGCAGTTAGTAATCAGATTACTCTCATACCATCCTGCCGCTTCAATGAACTGTTTTAACCCTATTGAAAAGTTGACATGGTCATAAATTCAGCTGCAGAACTGCACTTGTTTTAATCTGTTTTCTCCCTGAAACGGAAAATCAAATATCAAAAATGCCAGGTAGCCTGCCACCTGCTAATTGAGCCCAATTTGTGTGGGTATACGTGTATTGTGGCCCCTTGTATTCACTGCGCATGCGCGAAGGAGCTGGAGCCGCAGCAGAATGACACCATAGGAAATAAGAAAATAAAGAAATAAAAATAAAGAACGTAAATTTGACTCATTTTGTTTTTGTTTCCTTATTTATTTGATTTTTTCCTTTCAAGCTGAAGATGGGAAAACAATCGTCTTTTTTCAATATTTGATTAATACAGAAAAACAAATAAACGAAATTCTCACTCGTTTTTTAGTTTTTTTAGTTTGCCAGACTGAATTGAATAATTGGATGAACGGATGATACTCGGACCCACAGTGAACCCTGATGTGCATTTAGACTGATCACTGGTGCCATCTGCTGGTCCAAACACACAATGACACACCAAACTCCATTTGCTATTTAGTTATTTTTTATTTATTTTGTTGTTTTTGTGTTTTACATCAAAATTTCTAGACAGAATTTCTGTCATACATTCATAAACAACATCATGTGTTTCTGAACTAATCATAATTCAAAATACACAAATACGCAGTCTGTTTTACTCCAGTTTTAATGTATATTACTGATGTAAAGAACCTTTAACAGCCTCAGAAAACATTAATAACTTCAGATGTGTTAGTCTCTGCATCAACAGACCTGTCAATTAATGTAAATGGAAGATTGTACATATAAAAAACACCAAGCCATTCAACTCTCAATAAAAAAGACAGACATTAAAAAAATAATTGAAAAACACAAAATTTAAAAAAATATAAAAAAATAAATATTTTTTTTTATGTCTGTGTGTCTGAAACTTCAGTCCCAAATATTTGTTTCAGTGCCAGTACAACTTTTTTCAAGTATTTCATTGCCTATGTTTCCTTTTTCTGGTCAGGTTTTGTTTTTAATGCCAAATTTTATTTTGAATGCCAAAATTGACTGTCACTGTTCTAGCCCCACCCAGGTACCTGTAACTTATCAGATCGATCACCAGTACAGAAATGATGACCATGTCTTTGAAGGCAACCTATGCTTTAGACATAAATAACTGTTGACCCTCCTTTACATGTTCATGGCAGCATTTCTAGCCTGGTTCCTTTGAATTGCAGCCCAAATCAAAATCTTCAAATAATTTAATGATACTCACATTTAAAGTCACGACATACAGTATATGCATCACTTCTCCTGCTGTTGTCTATCTAAAAGCAGCACTACCAAACAACATGTAACAGCATTAATATGATTCCTTTTTAAACGTCCATCCAAAATACATAATATGAGAACCCCAGAAAACAGAAGACTTGACTTGAACCACAGCTTTAGTTTGCTGATGTCACTTCATATGAGTTCACAACTGTAAGGAGGTCCTTCCAGCTTTCAGTGACTTAAACAGAATCTCCACATGGGACCGTCAAAAAAAATCCAACCGCAAGCCTGACATCATCTGTTAAAACCCCCCTGACATCTCTTACTGGCTGTTACTTTGTTACCATCATGGGTGTCGGTGTCTGTTAGCTTCAAGTTACAGCACATTGTTCTGCTTTGTCATCATGCTGAGCGACTTCTTCCTGTTCATTTTGATGGAGCTCATCCGCTGCTCATTGCTGCTCCCCCTCTCAGGGTTTCCTCCTTGCGTTGTGACCTGCGTGGTGCTGAACACCCTCTTCAGACTCAGCTGGGCCCGGAAGGCCTTGCAGAAGATGAAATAGATGAGAGGGTCCAGGCAGACGTTGAGAACCGACACCATGATGGTCAGCTCCTTCAGGTAGAAGAACGCTTGGCTCCACGAGCATTGCCTCCTCTGGAACGCGTAGGGAAGCCGAACCAGGTGGTACGGGACAAAGCAAACGCAGAAGACGCTGACCAGCACCAACATGTTCCTACGTGACTTGGCAAGCTTCTTGGAACCGGAGGACGCCGGCTGCCTCTGCTGCGCCAGCGACAGCCTGCGGGAGGTGCTGTAGTAGAAGAAGACCAAGGAGACAAGGACGAGCAGGAAGATGGCGGCGGAGCAGGTGTGGATGATTTTGTAGAACAGGCTGAGCTGTTTACTGTGCAGGACGTCACAGCTGACTCTGCTGGGGACAGAGGGTAATGCTTCCTCGGTGATGACAGACAGGATGATGTAGGCACTCATCATGGCGAAGAGTAAAGCCCAGGTTATTGTGGAGATGATATGGGCAGCTCGCACCGTCTGCAAGATGTGAGTTCCTAAAGGATGGATGATCTTCAGATACCTGGAAAGAAGAAAGACAGGTGTCAGTCGATCAATCATAATCAAGACCATCAATATTGGACAATCCGGTAAAACCCAGAATTCTTTACTTCTATGGTATCTGTGCATTGCAACTACGGAAGGGTTAAAGTTGAGGAAAGACCACCAAGATGTCCAAATCACTGCTTGCACTGCCATTAAACATTGGCACTGGATGTAAACCACGAGGAATCATCCAAATATGGGCTCAATACTGGGCTACTTTCGTTCTAACATCCAGAATTTGAGCTTTTGTTTTTGGGACATCGAGTGCATGATCGGGTAGATGTTCAAGTACTCGTTAAATCACTTTTGCTTAACAAGAAAGGACAAAATGGACATATAAAAGGGTGTGTTAGGTGTGAAGTCAAGTATAGAAGTTAGTTTTTTGCAACGTGAACATTTTCTGAAATAGTTACCACTGTCAGACTGATATAATCTTAGACAGAGAGACTTACTCGCTCTGCACACTGTCTCTGCACGGTGACGGGCTCGACTCTGGTGCTGTCATGCGCTCTGAGACTGAGGTATTGATGAGGCTTTGAATGTCTCAAGGTAAAACAATTAAAATATTGAAATAGACTAGATAGTTGCATTGGTGACGCTACAGAATTTGCTCTTGAAATGCCACGTAGCCAAAAGTGTTTGAACTCACAGCAGCCTAAATCCTGCATGTCTGGTTGCCAGACACTTTAAGGAAGTCCCATTTTTGGCCCAATGCTGGCCTGATCGTGCTTCTAACTAGAGCTGCTTCTCAGCCCAAAGTCACCAAACCCTAACCAAAACCAAGATCAATCTGGCTGATATTTTGTACCCCATCTGGGACTTAAGTTGGACTGAGATCAAATTAAATTCGGTCTAACTGGGTCGTAATAATGCCCTGCTGTAAAGCTGCATGTCTTGCATATTTGTCAGTATGTCAAATGACTTGGGTCACCACATTTTGGATCAGGCCTAAATATATTTGGGTCTAGCCGAATTGGGTTTGACAACCCTTGGGTCCCTTTTGAATCAAATCAGATTTACGATTGGATCAGAATATCTCAAGACCTCTTCCTGGTGGCAAAACTCAGCTAAATTCCGTCTTGATCATTGGTTGTCATACCCTGTATGTTGTGATGTTGTTTCATGTTATGTGTCACCTTGCCAATCAATCGCGTTCTGTGCACCTCCAACCCATTGAGGAGCTGCTTGTAGCAAGTCTTCAAACCTGAATTTGACCATGTTGATCACTCTTTAGTTGAACTCTTCTGGCCGTGTTAACATCCTGAGCAGCAAGTCCTGTCCTGTTCATGGTGGTCACCAAATTGAACTAAGAGCCTGAGGTTTTTTAACTCATCACTGTCTTCAACTTATTGCTAATGATTTGCTTTTCTGGACAGACATCATATTTTTTTTCTCACTGATCTGCAGAAAGCAAGTACTGATTTCACTTCTGAAATGTTGCTTCAGATTCTCATTAACAAAATGAGGAAGGAAAAAATTCCTAGAACTAAGAACAGTTTCTTCTTGATATGCTGAGACATTGTGGAATTCATCCTGAAAGTGCACACACACCGTTTTGGTCAGTGTTGTGCATAAATGCGTTCAACGCACGGTGAACTGAACGAATCAGTTTGCAATTAATGAACGTGATCGTCGTTCACTCCTGAGAGAGATAACAGCGCTCACATCGTCAGCTGATTAAAAACAAAGTGTGATCGCAGCAGAGAGAGTGTGTGCGCGAATACGGACAGAAGTGTCGACGTGATATAAAAACTTTCTTTGATCACGAAGCCTTAACAGTGAGAAACAGACTGATAGATCTGAGTCATGCGCTCATCTCCAAACGTCTATCTATGGAAGCCCAATGCCGCCAATGTGATGGAAAAAAGGAGATCCTGTGAGTCATTATAATGAGAAGCGATATAATGTCTTGGAATCTCAAAATAATGATTTAGTATTTCAAAATATTGAGTTATTATCTCAAAATAATGAGAAACTTTCAACAATCATTATTTTAAGATGTTAAGTCATTATTTTTGAGATATTAAGTCTTTCTTTTTGAGATATTAAGTCTTTCTTTTTGAGATAGTCATTATTTTCATAAAATGTCTCATTATTTTGAGATACTAACTCAGTATCTTAACATAAGGGAGACCTGGGGCAATTGTAACATTTTTTTTAAAAATCACGAACAAAAATAAGGACAAGACTGTAATATTAAATTTCATGCAAGAAGTCAGAGTGTTACCATTGCCCCCTTGGTGGGGGCATTTGTTAGAGTGGTTGGGGGCAGTTGAAACACTGTATCTCAAATAAAAGCACACCTAAAGGTAATCACACAAGGTAATCAGTATCTAATAATGTTATTTAGGGTTTTGTATGTGGTTTGAATTCCTTTAGATGTCAGGCATCATCTGCACTCAAAGCAAAAGTCTGTCTGTATTTCTGCAGAAGACTCGGCTACTATTCTAAGACTTTAATCATTTGAATTGAGTTAAAAGTAATTTTACATTTACAAATAAAACAAATACAAAAACATGAATATTGTGCACCATTTAGTATAAAGTAATTATGTAGACTCGAGTGTCCCTGGTAGGAGGAAGTTCTATTTCAAATTAAATTTAAAAAAAAATAAAAATAAGAATGGAAGTTCATTTTTGAGGTGAACTTAGTTCAAAATTAATAAATGTGAACTATGAACTTGAACTAGTTCATTTTAATCTCTGTGAACTGAACTTTGAGCAAGTTCTTTTTAAGTGTGAACTTGCACAACACTGGTTTTGGTGCTCTGTGACACAATCAGGATGTGGTCGACCAATCAATCAACTAACCAACCAACCACTGGACAGCAGCTCCGAGTAGTGAAGCATTCTGTGCTGTAAACTGACCTCAATCCAGCCCTGACACCATATTTAGTGTTCTAAATTATTACAACACTTACTTTCACTTGCCAAACCCTCACAAAAAGACTTGAAACCACGTCCCGTTTACTGACTGTAAGTTACACACAGTTATTTGCGAGCTTTAGTACTGCTGATTTTGTTTCGTCAGAGCCAGGCTTTTCCAGTTTTTATGCATGAGAGTGCTATCAATCTAAAAATTAAACTCTCAGCATGAAAAGGCTGCAAAATGTCGAGCTTTTCCTTGAAATATTTTATGCGAGTTCACTGAAGTTTTGGAGGGGAAACACTGTCCCAGAGGCACTGAATCTGAAGCTGCCTTCCGGGCCTGACCTACCTGTTCGCTGCAATGTAACCCATGAACAGGATGCTGGCGTACATGTTGAGATAGAAGGCGGAGGCACCAAAGTTACAGTAGACCTGGCGGAGGAGGACGGAGCTGCTGGCGTAGTTAGTGATTCGGATGGGGAGACAGAGGCTGATGAGGAAGTCGGCGGCTGCCAGGTTCTTCAGGTAGATGGTGACACTGCTGGACGGCTGCTGCTGAGCTCGGCAGAAGTAAACCCTCAGGGTGAAGCCGTTGAGGAACAAACCCACCTGCAGGGAAGACAGGAACTGGATTTATGACAGGATTTGATTTTAGTGTTTCCTCAGACGGAGAAGGAGAGAACCTGAATATTTGAGACTCACCAGAAACACCAGGCTGTAGAACACCATGAAGGAAATGTGGGACCAGGTGTTGACCTGATCGCAGAGAGTCAAATCGTTGACGTTCGTCTGGTTGGACTGGTTTATGGGCAGGGTCAGGACCACTCCAACAAGGTCACTCATGTTTCTGACTGAGTTGAACCCAAATGATCACTTTAAAGGAATTTAGTCATTTTCTACTCACCACCATCGTTGATACGATTGGTCCCCCCTTCTACTCTGGAAAACCAATCTTTGCTAAAACGCATCACTCCCTAGCACAAGAGATTTATCTGGTCAGCTTAATCAGCATTGAGTGAACACCTTTGGCAAGAAGTTGGAGGTAACAGACATTTGGTTATATCAAAGTCCTGCACTCCAGGTTTGGGGCAAAATCTTCAGTGTAGCCGCTAAGTTTAAAGCATTAGCATATACAAGCTCGAATGCGCGTACATGCGCTGCTAGACAAGATGTGACGAAAGCTTCTGGGTAGCAGGTAAACACTGAGGTATGCCGACGTCGCAAGTTCTCGTTGATCTCGTCTAGCGGCGCATGTACTTGCGTTCAAGCTTGTGCACCCACTTCAGACAAGGTGCGTACTAACACTTTTAGCTCAGAGGCTACTGTGAAGATTTCAGCTTAAAAAAGGGTGTAAATAACATCTTTTCAAATCTTTTTGGAATCATGGGGCTTCTGGAGACGTGGATTATGCCAGATGAGCTGTATGGAAAACAAGTCTCCAGCTTCTTCAGTTGTTTAGCAGAATGCTGCAACACTGTTTTGCTGTAAAGCTCCAGAAATGTTTTGTGGACTAAGAAACTGGCCGTCACGGGGCTGAGTAGATAGTGACTGAATTTTCATTTGTGGCTGACCTGTTCCTGTAAGTGTTAGAAAATGGCTTAAACCACGTCCATCTGCATACAGGAAGTGGTTAAAGGTTAAAGGGAAGTGACAGCAAAGACAACCTCTACAGAACAGGATGTATCCTAAAACACACCACAGGTAGCCCGACGTACTCGGCCTAAATCTGACAGCTCAGCAGCTCAAGTCAAATTTTATTTATATAGCACCAATTCAACAACAACAAAAGTTATCTCATGAGACTTTACATGTCGAGTAGGTCTAGATCATACTCTTTAATTTAGAGACCCAACATTCCCCCATGAGCAAGCACTTAGCGACAATGGTGAGGAAAAACTGCCTTTTAGAAGGCAGAAACCTCGGAGCAGACCCCGACTCTGGGTGGGTGGCCATCTGCCTTGACCCACAATCAGCCCCAGTAGAGAACTGGTCTAAATGGTTACCAACTGGAACTGATTCTCAACCAAAACCGGTCTATTTAGGAGTAGAAAAAAACTACTGTAACTTCTGTAACATTAAGATAAGTTTTCCTTACTTTTTTCATACTTGTTTCAGATAATTTTTTATAGATATGATTTAAAAGGTGTTTTTTCCCCCTGTGCTTCCAATCTGAGCCAGCAGGGGGTGCTGCATCTACATCAACTGCTAACCGACGACTTTCTTACACTTTGTCTTCAACCAGGATCTTAAAGGGTAATTCCTGTATTTTCTGTGCCCTATTATTACAGACTTTGGGCTCTAAATTAGCCTGCTCACCAGATGAATCAGTGAGCTCATGTTTCATTTGCTCCGTCCTGGTTTGTGATGGGCCAATCATAACTGTTTATCTAATAAGGGACGGGTTTGATACTATGACTGACCAAAGTCACATGTCACACATTTACCTCCTCTGATTGGTTGAAGGTCTGTCAGGTCCGTCCAGGCTCACTAACCTCAGACCTGTGAAGGCATCATCAAATATTCATCAAATATTAATAAAGATTCTGTTATTTCTTGCCTAAAATGTTCTGAGGCAAATTGGTTAGCGAGACCGTTTTTTCCCCCCAACTGGCACGTATTGGTCAGTGCTATATGACACGTCCTGTGGCTCTGATTGGTTGTAGGTCTATCCAAGAGGCATTTTGGTCTCAGCCTCCTCAGGCCAGCGCTAAATCCTCGATTCCACCGAGCACGACTGCGTCGCGTTCCAGAAGAGGCTCTCCGCTAAACTCTGCGGAGAATACGTGCCTAGTCTGTTTTTGACGGAAGGCCAAAGGCAGACTGGCCATCGGGAGTACCGGGAGTTTCCCCGAGTTAATATGATGGCTCCTTTCGTGATGTACTTGCAGAAAGTTCTCAAGTATGCAGGAATAAAGGTCTCTAAAGACCCAGACCCCCCGACAAATGCTTTGTCCGGAGTGGCTTGACCAGGAACTCATTCCCGGGCCATGTTTTTGCCCCAGTCCGCCCCTGCAAAAGCCGCATCAAGCTGCACAGAGCAGATCCAGTCAGGCAGGACGTCAGAGACAGGAAGGACATAGAGAATCTGGTCAATTTTCAAAATAAAACACCCTGTGCAGACTATGATCATATCAAACAGCCAAACCTCATGCATCACTTGCAAACACGCAGCCTGTGCAGCTAAAACAATAACATTAAGCTCATGTCAACTTCAAGAGCTCAATCCAAATCGTTTTACATTAACTGTCCCAGTTAACAGTTTCTATAAACTTAAGCTGATAAAACAAACCAAGACAAGAACATCGTAGTGGTCTTGCTGTCACCAGCATTAATGCAGAAGTTGCTCAGAAGCTTCATTTGATGACCTCATTAATGATTTTGCAGCAGGAAATGCAGACGTGTTCCCCTGTAGAGCCTTGTTCTTTAGAATCATATCTACTGTCTTTTCAGAGAGAACAAAAGTTCTACAGTTCTCTTTTTCTTATTTGTATTTATTTTAACAACAGTAGCAACACTGATACTGAAAATAGGCTAAATCTTTGGTTTATTTGATTGATTTTCAGTATTCTTTTCTTATTTGTATTTTAACAATAATGGTAAGTTTATTTTATTAAAGAAGAGTGCAATTCCACAGTTTTCTGTTTGTGTTTTAATGTTGTATAGTTCTGGCATACCATGGTAGAAGCACAACAATCAATGAAAAATGACCAAATCAACAAAAGTGTGCAGGCTCTGCTTCAGAAATGGTCGTGGAGGGGTATGAAGCCGCGTGGAGGGCGGAACAAAAAAAAAAATCGCAGCCAGAACGCGAAGCATCCGCGTCTGGTGGAATCAAGGTGGAATTGACTAATAAAGAAGTTTAGAATTGGTCCAGTCGATCGCCTCAGCCAGTGGCCGCGAAACCAGCTGCGCCTTTGGTGCAAGTGTTCCTGTTAGAGTCCACGTAAAGTGCTCATTTCTGCCACTGATGGGCTCAGATTGTGATAATGGAGAGGATCCCGACAGAGATGGACCTTTACGTCAGAGCAAAACCCTGACCAACACCACAACCTGTTCAAACTTAATTAAAAACAGTTCGTTTTTATGGAAACATCCTGTATGTAAGTCATCATACACATGAAACCACTAGCCTGTGGTTAGCAGTTAGCTGACATTACTGTGCCCCAGATAATAGCCTCTGACAGACGAGAGCTGTCTATATAATGATGAACGTTTATTTTCTCTTATGATCCTGAGGAGAACATAAATATTTATTTCTTAATGTGAAAACAAAACTTGTATTTATACATATACATATATAAAGTTAGCATCAGCAGTAAAAGTACAGAAGTATTTTCAGCTTCATACAATTTCCTGCAATTTTATGAAAATATGTTAAGCTGATATTACATCTGTATAAAGTAGGATTTTGAATGCATAACAATTGTTGTATTAATACTGTAAATTTAAGTACATTGTCTAAATACTTTTTCCATCAGTGATAGAACCACAGCAGGTCAACAGACTTTCAGTTCAGATCAGATAACAGACAAAAACAACTCTTATCTACAGTATGTGAACATTTACAGCTCGTAACAAATGTGTCAGAACAGAACACCTCCAGCACTCACCTGTGTGTCTCTGTGTGAATCTCTGTCTGACTTCCTTCTTCACAGCGTTCACATCAGGAAGGACTGAGCAAAAGGTGTGCGTGTGTGTGTGTGTGTGCGTGTGTGCATGTGTGTGTGTGTGTGTGTGTGTGTGTGTGCGTGCGTGCGTGCGTGCGTGCGTGTGTGCATGTGTGGGTGTGGTTACAACTGTTTTCCTTCATTTCTGAAGTGATGCAAATCTAAGGGCTAAAAGAGGCGTCGAAGCTGCAGAGATCACTGCTTCCGGATGAGAAATATTCACATTCTATTCAACACATCACTCCTCTGTGAAACTAACCATGTTGTGAAACACCACATGTTGATCAGTTGATCAGTGAGCTTCACAGGTGCTGGCAGGTGGATTTTGTTCCATTTGGACTGAGCCAGACTTTGGTTTTGGTTTATTTAAGCAGGGACAGAGCAAATTAATAAAACACATGGTAACACATCTGTAGTCCCCTCACCAAGGTGTTAAACATAGTAAAAGAATAAGAATATAGAATAAGAATATAAGAATAGTAAAATCCATACTAACATATAAACACTGCATATAAAATGAAACTGTCAGCAAGTGTATGAGTTTAATGCTAACATGTACAGTATATGTATTAATCAACCACCAACAAACAAAAACAACACAGGCCATGAAGATCAGGGAGGACAAAAAAACAGAAGGTCAGTCGTGACATATGTACACATGGCAAACAAGCGTAGCACATAAAATGTAGTGCTGACATGTAGCATATGTATTAATCAACCATTGTTTCATTTGGTCCTTAAAGATCTATACCAGTGGCGAACCGTCACTATTAGAGCTGGGACTTCAGCTCAGCCAAAACTTAGCCAGACACACCACAAAAGCACCAA
>JBBPCS010004819.1:0-10990 GCA_037974645.1 Hollardia meadi | reverse complement strand
TGACACAATAAATAACACTGAGAAATAAATTAAGCTTGACACAAGAAAATAACCAACCAAAATCGAAACCATGACAACATCAACTTTTAAAAAGATGTATGGAATACATGCAACATAGTGACTAGTCACATCTCTAGGTACTTTTACATGTGAGGTGAAAGCATTTAAAGGTCCCATATCATGCATTTATTGTGTTTTGTGTTTTACTCAAATGTTTTGAGAGGTTAGCCATTTGCTATGTGCACTAAAGTCTCAAGGTTAGCTAGAAAATTACATGGCATGGGAGGGGATTGCAATGCTAGCTGGCTAAGTTTGCAGTCCAACACACACAAAAACAATGTTGCAGTTCACAACAGCATAAAATCCTAAAACCTCATGATAAAAGCTTGTAGGAAACCCATAAAATAAACCAGACTTACCGAACGTCCAGTGATCCGTTTAGTAACGCATGTCCTTCTCCAGCATCTGGTGACCCCTTCTGTGTGATGTGACGCCAGATGTCATGTTGCATTATTTACAGTAATCCCGTATAATTGTCTGTAAAAGATGTTTTAAACGCACACAGACCAAGGGAGCCCACACGTCCAACTCCAGACATGCCAACTTTTTGAGGAACTCAAAAAGCCAAAGGCTGGCTAAGGTGATTACTGACTAACATCATTACATGCCCTCAAATTTAAGTCAAACGAGTGAGATTTATTTTGTAGCAAGAGAACTTTTTCTCATTGTTTTTTCGGAGTTTGATGAGGCAATTAAGGGAAATGATAATTGTAATCTTTTAGCTAATTTTATGGCAGAAATCTGTGTATGCAAACGTAACATCCACACCAGTAGTTAACTTTACCATAACTTTTAAGCTGCTAAAAATGATGTGATAACAACACACCAGTTATAAATAATCAATTCATACCCAATCAGACTGGTAATGATACCAGTATATTTTACTGGAGTCAGCGATGACAATGCTCTTTATCCGTAAGTGTAAGTGTTGAACAAGCAGAACACAAACATAATAAAATGCATTATGATAATGTGTTGAAAGTGAACCGATAGCTGGGGAGATTGTTGAAAAATAAGGTCACGTGACGTCAGTTATATGGAAGTTATGTGGAAGACTGCAAAATGATTAACCTCCTGGCAAGAGTTAAGTTGAGATCGCTCTTCTTGTTTTAATGGATTCGTTTAGTATACAAATGATATTGTCTCCTCGGTGCATGGGTGTCTTTATGGGGACAGTTGTGTCGTCCGTATAAAGATTGTGCTTCAGATTCTTTTCAATTAGCCACTGACAAATTACAACTCTCCTTTGATGCACTGCAAATGCTCTCACTAACCTTAAATGGACACTTTAATAGAATCTAATGCATGCTGTTATTAAGATCCAGGGAGTGTAGATTAAAGTAATTTACATATCTCCACTGTGACTGCATTTCATACTGTGAGGATCACAGAATAGAAATGTCTCTGCATCTGGCTTGGTGATGGATTTACTTTTAAATATGAAACCTTAAACTGTTGCCACAGCTCCCCACTGAGTTGTAGAAAGAGGATTGTAGAAACAATTGCGGATATAATTTGTAAATATGTTTATCAAACGGCGGGGGGTACTGTTACCTGCATGTACCATGCAGTTTTCAAGGAGAACTCTGATCATCCAACACTCAAGAGATAAATGCTCACCATCACAGTGGCCTTTTCTCTACTGTCCAACTATAGAAGCAAATGGGAGTTGTAACTGCACTGTCGACAACCTGAATGTAGCTTCTGCCTCAGGATTGAGCAGCAGGGCCAAAAAAGATTACCCTCTTCCTCACTTTAAGGCATCCATCGTATTTGCCCCCTTGGACTCACAGTTTCTGTTTATAATTGAGCTCTTAGGTATTAATTGCTGTGTGTAATTACAATACTTACCACTGTGTCCTATATGTTAAGGTTGATTTTACCTTTCTGAGAAAGTATTTGCAAGTCCTTTTCAGAAAATTGTCATCTGAGATCGCATCTCAGATGTTGATGCTGGAGTTTTAGTGCTCAAAATTCAAAATTAGGTTGCAGCGTTATCTACTACGTGAAGTAAACTCGTTACAGTACATTTGCATGACCAAAAATGAAAATTTAGTTTCAGGGGGGTGAGTTTGATCACCTTCGTACAGTTTAATAAATAAACAAAATAAACTCACAAGAACTAACTGTCAAGAAAGTACATCAATCTCACACATATTTGCCTTACTGAACAGAAAAATACAAACGTATACTCTAACAAAGTTACAAAGTAACGCGTTACACCCAACACTGCTCAAGATTCATGCAGTGGGGTTGTCTGTTAGGTTGTTATTCCTATGATACCATTACTTGCCAATGCAACATCAGTGAATGAAAAATGGCTCCAATTTTCTTTTTCGGAATCTACAAAACATTTCTCTTTTAAAATTGCACTCCAGTGGGTGTTCAAGACACTCAGTGTTGCTTTGATAAATTCAAGGATTGGCCAAAAAAAACCCTGAAAAAGTAAAGTAAAAGTAACACAACAATAAAAAAAAAAGAGAATAAAGAAAACTGTCAAGTGATGGGGGAAAATGACTCTATTATACGATAAAACACCATTGTACTGTTACTTTGAAAAAGTCGGATATTCTCTTTCAGGAGCTCGTGTTCTCTCTGCCCTCAGGAGAAAATTACACATCTCCTTTGTTCTGACTTGATTAAATACAATTCTTCCAGCACCACCATGTTCTTGCTTCTTTGCACTGTGTTTAATGACTTCAACACAGTCTTTCAAACACACACTCACAATCGCACACACGCGCACAAACACACACACTGCCAGAAGAGCTGAACAGTTAAAGTAAAACTCAAGGCTTAACCACCGATCCAGCTTGCTGAACTTTCTGCTCTATCGACACTTCTGCTGAGATTAAATAAAGCCTGGCTCCTTCCTCCTTCTCTACCCTTACTTTCTTTCCTCCCCTCTTTTTCCATTTGCTCCCCTCTTCCCTCGTACCTACTTTCCAAACTGCTGCTCGCGTGCCCTTTCACATGCATTCAGGATTAGCATCAAACTGTGATTCTGTTTGTGTGTGTATGTGTATGCATGAGATTGCGCATGTGTACTTATTCATGTGCTTGCATGTGTGGGAATGCCTGCTGAGATTACCATTTATCTCTCTGCTGATCACATCCGTGCAGAGGAATCCAGCAGGGGCATAAAAGAGGTGGTACAAAAAAAATTATGCCAGCAGTGATTACTTGAGCTTGCTTTCTTCTTACTTTATTGCCACTTCTTTCTCCATCACAGACCCCTCCTCACTTGGAGCAATTGAGAAAAAAAAGATGATTTGCTGTGTCACAAAGGGTTGCTGACTTCCCATCTTGGTTTTAGTGGGCTTCATAAACAAACCAGGGTACCGTGCTGAAGTAGAGACATGGGTTTATGTGTATGCTTGAAATGTAGATTTGTCACACTCACGAACAAGGCATTTATTAGATTTGATGAGATGATTGCTGTGAGGAAATTAAGCAATTGGTCTGGCCAGTAATGGCAGTTCAAAACAATGTGCACGGGAATAAAGGCTGTTTGCATAAATCAGGTGGAGTACATGTTTGTTGTTTGTTAATAAAATAAAAATGTCTCAATAGCATTTTTCTGTACCACAACTCAGTACTCTACCTATAGAAACAAACTTTGCCTGCTAGAGTTTTAAAACATAGCTGATATCTAAGTGTTAACTAGAAAATGGTACTCAGTAGAGTGCATACCTCCGCCAAGGCCCAACAGCCCTCTTATTTAAGCCTTAGCACCAACTGCAGCAACTCGTGACACTCTGTTAGTACCTTACTGAATCCCTATTAACTTAGTTAAGATTAACCCCCTATGAAAACACAATTCAATCCGCTAGATCTGGATTTTTATTTGGATCCACACTAAATTGTACACACTCATAGATGCCAGCCCTCTAAACATGCCTGCTGTTTTAAAATCAAGATCCATGCATTATTCTATGGAAAGTTTCAGGAAAATCGGTTCAGTAGTTTTTGTTTGACGCTGCTGACAGTCAAACAGACAGACAGACAAACAAATGGCACTGAAAACATAACCTCCTTGGCGGAGGTAATTGATTTTTCCAGGGTGTTCTGCAGAGGCAGGCCACCTCGCCTGAAATAAAGTCCAATTCCACAAACATCATTAGACCTCATGCGGTCAACTCACTATTTCACACTCTCATAGGCTAATTATGGCAGAATTTAACGCAAATGTCTAAAAGGATAAAATGATGTGATGACATTTTATATCCAATAGATCAAAGGTGAACTCCACTATGATCTTATTGTTCTGCAAAAACACTTTTCTGGCAGTTATTCAACGCCATACCTCAGGAACAGAAGAGAGATTGTGATTATATTTCACATTTGGTCGGATACTGAATTGGTGACTCTAATCTTGGGTGCCCACCTTGGAACTGTGCTGATTGTATAGATCATATGTGCTGCCCTTTTGGAGATGTGTGTGAAGCATCAAATATAAAGCATTTTTTATATTTGCAGCTTCTTGGCAGCAACATCCATATTTGAAGCATTGTAGTCCACCACAAGCTTATTGGTTTTGCTGATATTGTGGTGGACGGTCATTGCACCATGTGACAAAGCTCTCTATGAGTCACTACATACAGTGTCTGAGTCTGGACAGACATGGATGTAAACTGCAATTTGACTGATGCATGAAGGCATACAGCCATGAGGTGCTAATTGAAGTTAGGCTATAAATTGCCTCCATTAGATAGCATACAGTTGTAAGCTGATGGGAGAGCAGTCATTAAGACACCCCTATATTGATGGTAGTCTTGCTTTCTCTTTCCTCTTCATGCAGTGTGCTGAAAGTGTTCATGTGCAAGAGGTGGAGAGTGAGAAAGTGAATATTTAATGCACCTTAAATTAAATAAGCTTTGAAAAATACACTTTATTATATTATTCTGTTGCTCTGGTCTCACTAGTGCCCAGTGTTGAAGATGGCTCTCTAATGTTAGACAAAGAGTAACTCTGAAAGTGTTGCTTTATCAGACACAACACTCTATTCATTCCTTCGTGCAATCACTTTGCAGTGTGGAGCGATTAACTGAAACTCCTAATGGCCTCTGATGAAAAACAAAATAAAATAATTTTTTAAAAAAGGTAAAGAAAGCATCCGCTTGAAGAACATGAAAAGCCTTGATATGGACTTTTATGAAGATAGAACCTTATAAGATTACAATAAAAGCTGAAAATTAGATATCAGTTTAGTCCTTTGGCTAGGATGGTTAACATATTGTTAATTGACACAGCATTTTTTCTTAAAACCTGTAGAATCAGCTCAGGTCAATGAGCTGTCTCCTCTGCATCTTCATTCATTCCTTTTTTCTCTTTTCTGAGCCCACTCCTCCTCCGTAATAAAGACCTCTGTCGGAGCCGGTTTAGGGGAGGGTGAAAGTCTGTGGGCTCAGGTTAAGCACAAAGAGGATTTCCTGCTCTCTTTCAGTCAAGCTGCAGGGTTATATAGGGTTATGGGAGTATTAGGGAGGGGGGGAAGGACTTAGCAATGGTGGCTCCCAATAGGTCTCATCATAGAATATTGAAAGAAAGCAGAAAGGAAGGAAAGAAGGAAGAATTTAACTAAATTTAACTAAATTAATTAAATTATGGATCTATACAATGAAGTTTGGACCCTAAAAGCATGACTCTGAGACTATGAAGTTAAAACTTTAACTTGTGGGGTCAGGAGGAAGTGGCAGGATCTGAAATGACCAGAAGAGTAAGCATATGGCAAAGGCTGAGTGCAGATGGAAATTGTGGCACTAAAATCAGGTTGATGTTGTTACATTGCCCTCCAGAACGACACCAGAAGTATTTTCTCAACAAATTGCAAAAACTGTTTTTAAAACTGACAGCTGTATAGTGAAGGTTGGCCTAGGTTTAGGTACAAAAACAACTTGGTAGGCTTAAGGAAAGATGATTGGGTGGCTTGGGTTAAAATAAATACTTGGTCAAGGATGGAATTATAGTTCTCATGGTAAAATACTGTTGGTTTACTCTTTGTAGGAAACAGTTTTATCACTCTATTCTGTACTGTAACGTCTGTTTTAAAGTTTGACCCATTCAAACACCCCAACTTCGCCTCTATGTGTACTTTAAGGCTCTATAACGACGTCATTCTACCTCCTCCTTTACTTCTGAATGACATGATGATGTTGCTTTCCTTGAGACAACAGTCTCACATCAAATACGATGTCAGTGTGGAGGATTTATCCACTGTCTATAAGATGTTGCTGTGATGGCTATGCACATGATGTCCCAGTAGCCGGACATCACCACAGTTACAACACTGAGTGGTTGAAAGATTGCTAAGTGGCAGCACCGTTAATATATATTTATTAAGTCTGCCATGTTAGTGTTCAGCTCGAATGTTGCAAAATAAACAAAAAACTATCTAAAATGGAGAAAAAGCTGTTGCACGATTGACTACAAATAGATTCAACAAGAAATCGGTGCTATCAAGGACATATGTCAGGAAACACAAATCACAAAACTCATCTCAATGTCCATGAACCACTGATCACATATGTTGCAGTATATCAAATATGTTGCCTTTATTGTGGTAAAACCATTATGACTGTCGTGATAATACCATATCATGTAACCCTGTGATTCCCAGCCCCTAGTTATTATGCATTCTTTCATTGTGCATGGGGAAAAAAGCATGAAATTAAACGATTGCCCTGTGACGCAAACCCCTGGAGGCTCTTGCATCTGACTTTAGAAACCTCTGTTCGAATGAACAGTGTGCTTTTACTCCGGCCAGGATGGCAGTGTGTCTTCAAGCAGACTATTGTGAAAGACAGTAAAGCGGAGCAAGCCTCTCCAGCCTGCCCGACAGGCGGAGCAGTCATGTGTAAAAAGAGCTGTGTTTGCTGGAGACTTCCACTGCTTCACAACATGGCTGAATCGTAATCTGTGCGTTTGGCCTTCCTGTGACCTACAGTTCCCTCCTCTTACTCCGAAATCCCCTTAACCCTTTCATTTCTTACCTGTTTTGCCCCTTCGCATTCTAAATTGAACAAAGTAATGTCTTTGCTAAATAAAAAGCACAGGCCAATAATGCCATTGCTCCATTTCCACAGCTAGCAAAAACATTCCCACTGAATCTAACTGTTCATGTTTACACCTAAAATACTACATTATAGTGTTTGTTACATTTCTCCACACACGCTTACGATGCTGTAGTCTCTAAAGAAGCCAGCTCAGTATCCTGGTGGTTTTGTATGTGCATACATTATATTAATACTTGTGCCATTTCATATTTCCCCTTTCAGTTTGACTTAAAAATGTAATGTTTCTTTAAGCTACAATACCCTGCAAACTTTCTGGTTTCCCTCTATAAAGAGTATTTCTACTGTGGGCTAGCAGAGCTTGGTGAGCTATAGGGATGAGCACTGGCCAACAGCTCTCCCGCTGCACAAGTAAACCCAGTTCACCCTCTGTTTAGTTCAGGTCCCTGGTTCCCCATTAAGTCTGTTTACTTACTGCAGTTGGAAATGTGTGTCTTTGTGTGTGCTTTTGTCCCCGTGTTGGGGACTGGGTATATGTGTTCACAAAAAGTGCAAGCCCATTCACTGCCATAACACAGATTGCATTACTGTTAGTTGACTAATTAGATTATGTTAGATTTACACTTTGTCTCAAAATGGTCATTACAGAAAATGTTTTTCTTTGAGCATTTTGATTTTTCAATTTCTTTTGAGCAGCATGCAATGCAATATGAGGAAAATTGCCATGAGATGTTGAAGTCAGAACATTTTATTTTGAAATGCTCTATAGACAAAAGCCAGACTTATGCATTTTTACATCATTAAAACTCAGTATTTCAAGATAGTTTGATTTTTTTTGGTACAAGCTCCTCCTCCATCATGCAAGCTATAACTGACATTGAATTATTCACAATATGTCTCCCAAGGAATAGCCACATGAAGTAATAGCATAGCCATGTAGTTGGCTACATCAGTCTACTGGTTTCTTCACATGGCCCGGATCTGCTAGTCAATGAGGTTATGTGAAGTTTGGAAACAGAAGTAAAAGGAAATTTATATACCGCAATCTCTGAAAAGTAGATTGTTGATGCCTTCAGATCGATCACAAGTTGAACTGTCAGATTGCACACCCGTAATTAGTTTAATAAATTGCAAGAGTGATTTACTGTCAAACATCACTGAATATATTTTAAAATATATATTTTTTGGAAAACAGACAGCGCTGCGCTGTCTTGGCATTACTAACGGTCCACTGCAGTGGAGAACAACCTCTAATGCAACACTTATACCAGTAAAAACTGCCTATATCCACAGCTCTATAAGTCTGCAGGGCTTTTGAAATGAAACAAATTATGAACCAAGTTATTTTCTTCCCCCGACCAGAGTTAGCTGAAAGTTTTTCTCATGATTTTAGTTTTTAGTGTGTTATTTCTTGTGTTAAGGTCTTGAATTTCTCATTTGTTTTCCTGTTTGCTTCCTGTGTTATCGTTTTGAGTTTCTACTTATTTCCTGTTTATTTTTATTTTATTTCGTAGTCCTTGTTCTTTTCTCTCCACAGTGATTGTCTGCCCTGCCCTGATTAGTTTCACCTGGTCCTTGTTAACCTGCCCTTCCTTATGTATACAAGTCTGTGTGTTTCCCCTTGTCTTTGTCAGTCTGTTTTGTGTGTGTGTCTTCTGCCCAGCGTTTTCTGTGTATCTTACCTTTGTGGACCTTACTTTTGTTTTAGATATTGGAATTTTTTTTTGCTATTTTTGGATTTATTTGCCCTTGGACAATTCTAGGTTTTGACCCTCGTTCTGCCAAACTTCATGCAAGTTTACTTTTGTTCAATAAAACACTGCACGAAACCTACTATGCCTGTGGTGTCTGCGTCTGGGTCCAAAAATCCCTGTTCCTGTTAGGTTCAGTGTAATGATTTGGACCCCAAAGCAGAGACTGACTCAAAATGTAGAAAATAAAACAAGTATTTAATGAATAACAAAAAGAGCAGACAAAAGATCTGGAGTTTTTAGGCAAAGAGCAAGCTCAAAGCAATATTCACCAACGTGGGGAAAAAACAGGAGTCCTGAAGATGAATCACTGGAGATGAAACAGTTAGCATGTAGATCAGCTGGATGAGACTGATTAATCTGACAACCTCGTGGAGGCAGGAACAGTGTTTTAAAGGCAGGTAATGACCAGAGTGGAAACAGGTGTGTGTGCCTGCAGCAGCAGCAGATGAAGTCAGCCACGCCCCTAATCACACACATGCCCTGCGGGTGAAGGACACAGAAAGGGGAGGGGGAGAGAAGGAGAGGCACACAACCAAACCAAAAACAGTGTTTCTGGCACTAACCCTGACAGTTTTGTAATGTGGTGCAGTGTGTTGGTTGGTCGGCTCATTTGCTAGTACTGGAATGTATTGCTTCACTCCTCTAACATAGTCTTTTGGTAATGGTTCATGAAGTATTCACAGACTACTTCACTCGCTTGTATCTTGTACACTAAACACTTACATTCTTTGAAGAACTAAGTAATTCTATCTGTGCATCTTGTATTTTATCCGCGTGGTGCACTGTTCTATCGCGGTTGAGTTCCAACTTAATATTAACAACATACAAAAATGAATATCTGGAGATTGTGAATTAATTAAGAGGCATAAAACAAATCACAATTCTTATCTCTATCGATTCTTTTTTCTTCTCCCATCCCTAGTATTTGAAAAGCTTGGGTTGGTCCCATAGCTACCGTAATTTTTATAAAATAATTTCCCTTCTTCACTTCTGTAATATTTTGCTAAAAGTTGAAGATCAGATTTGAGCTATAGTAGCAAACCAATAGGGAAACATTGCTACTGCAAGAGTTTAGCTTTGAACCAGACTTGGACTGAAAACTTTAAATGTATCCTGTGTATTGCGCAGACGCTGCTTCAGGTCACACCCGTCCCCCATGTGAAGTGAATTTCATTTCTACAGCCCAAAATCACAACTCATAAATTTTCCTTTAAGTGCCCCACCTAACTCATTCACTTGTTCCCATTCTTGCATGTGCTCAGCACAGAACTGAATAAAAGTAAAGAAATACTCAACTAACACAGCAAAGTTACCATTAATTAATTAATTAATTGCTCTGACCATTAAGAGCAATTTGGGATTCAGTGTCTTGCTCAAGAACACTTTGACATGTTGACATGAGGAGGTAGGGATCGAACTGCCTACCTTGTGATCAGTGGACAATCTATTTAACTGTATGAGGTAGTCTGGTTAAACAAGGTTTGGAACTACTGAAAAGGTTACACATTAGGCATGGAAGAAATCTGAAATCACAACCAGTATGTCATCTCGAGGCATATCGTTATTATTCCACCACCTGAAAAGTGAAGTGAAGTGAAACCCAGTGCATTTTTTTGGGGTGATAAAATACAGTGATTGAAGACAGTTGTTTGCTGGGTTGCTGCTTGTTCCAATCTGCGCTTCACTTTTTATTTGGTTTGAGAGGCATGCTTTTCATTTTGCATATCAAAGCCACAGTGGCTGATGTTCAGGATATAGTGAAATATTTACCTGTGATGCCTGGAAGACAGTACCTCTTGATTCAGCTACTTTCTATCCACTGCTTTGAATATCTCAGTTTTGATGTCTCGCTCCCTTTCCCTTTCTCTTTCTGAGTGCCCACATCTCTTTTTTGTTGAAAAGGATATTTGATCAATTATGTCATCATGTTCATTATTTTTTTATATTTTACCCCTCCCCCCCAACCCCCCTTTGTTGTGCAACACTGGGAAGAGGGGTTTTGGACCCAATCACAGACATCGCAGGCACAGCAGGTTCAGAAACGAATATTTATTAATAACTGCGGACAGCACACAATGTAACATATAACAATGAACTTGCAGAGACAAAAGGAAGGGCACAGACTTAAATACACAAGGAAGACAAACCAGACACAGGTGAAAC
>JBBPCS010004818.1:0-35446 GCA_037974645.1 Hollardia meadi | reverse complement strand
GTTTTCCCCGCGTTGATCTGGAGGCGGTTCCGCTGGCACCAGTCCACAAAGTCCTGCGTGAGTTCTCTGTACTCCCTTTCGTCCCCATCTGTGATGAGGCCGACGATTGCAGAGTCATCAGAGAGATTCTGCAGGTGACAGGTGGGTGAGTTGTGTGAAAAGTCTGCAGTGTAGAGGGTGAAAAGGAACGGAGCCAGGACGGTTCCCTGTGGGGCCCCCGTATTGCAGACAACCATGTCGGTCCTTGGGGTGCAGAGTCTTGAGGACAGGTACCATGCAGGACGTTTTCCACAGCTGTGGTTTCACAAGAAAAGACAGCGTCACAGCTAAATGCAACACCTGCAGCAGGGAGAGTTTGTGCAAGGGAGGAAGCACCTTTTACTTCAACATGGCGTGAATGTAAAGGAATACACCGTGTTCGATGTGTTGCGGTCTCCCAGTCCCAGCAACAAGAGAGCCCCAGGTACTAATGATGCTATCACTGCTAACAGTAGCAACGTCTCACCCTCAGGTACAAAACACGGATGAGTTGACATTCGCTTTTCATATTTAAGGAAAATGAATGTCTACAATACATTGTAGCAATCACTCAGTCTGCTGGTATCTTTGGCGCATGTCCAAATAACGTGACACATTCTGGCTTTAGGCTATGACATTTACACAACACGGAACATAAATGCACACTGCTGTTGCAATATTATATTCTGTTAAATGTATTTATTTTATTTTTATAAATGAAAGGAAAAAGAAACCTTCCTGTCACAGTTGACAGTTGACTGATTACAGCCTAAATGTGGCAATAACAAAGGTAGGCTAATAATTGTACTTGAAATATTTGTTCATTGTTTCGCTCAAAAAAATATTGGAATCGGAACCGAGATTCGAAAAGAACTAGATTCGATCAGCAGAATCGGAACCGGAATCGGAATCGATTAAATTGAAACGATACCCAACCCTAATTGTAACTGCACTCAGAGCACTTCATAACTACGCCCTAGAGAATGTCTGTGTCAAATTTCATAGCATTTGAATGAAGACTTGAGGAAATTTAGATGATTTCATTTCATTTATGATTTTTCATATTTTGAAAATTATAGCGTGATGGACTTCTGAATTAACCATAGGTTGCAGTACAGAAAATGTTTGGCATTTTACAGTGGATGTGCTGAAAATATACGGCAATCATACTTCTGGTTACCAGTAGGGAGGGCAATGACTATGAATGCTAATTGGTATGCAAATTTCTTCAGGCCGGGACAGTCATCAAACCTTTGAAGTTTAGGACAGATTGCACTAAGTATAGTGGAGTTACACACAAATTACTCTTTATGGTGAAACATAGAAGTAACATCAGAAGTGAAACTCATCACCATGGACGCAAAAAAAACCTTCACAATTTAACATCGCGACTACCTTAGAATGACTGACTGAATTTGAAGTCATTGTGATTAAATCTCTAGGAGGAGTTGGTAAAAGCACGGCGCCTAAAAATTTCACCAAAAACCCCCACAAAATTCAAAATGGCCGACTTCCTGTTGCTTTTATGGTATGGGTCCAACAGACTTTTTATTAGATCTAGGTATGATACACATATGGACCAAAGTTCATACATCTAGGTTAAATGTGCTGTGAGGGCTATTTCGTTAAAATTTAAAAAGTTTGTAGGGGGCGCTATTGAGCCATTTTGTGACACAAATTCTCATACCAGGAAACAAGATTTGGCATGGAAAACACGTGTGCAAGTTTTTGTGAGTTTTTGAGTATACCAGGGGTGTCAAAAATGCTAAAAGGCGTTAGGGGGAATTATCATCAATTATCAACATGTCACACCCAAGCCCAAATAAACCACCAATCGAAAAACTTGCCAATTTACACATTGTGTCAAGGTTTTGTGAGATTTTAAGCTTCTTAAAGCCTCAAAATAGTATTTGAAATTTTAAAATTAGTGCAGGAAATCCAATATGGCGGACTTCCTTTTCAGAAAAATTCCATAAAAAGTATAAATATAAAAAAATGTCTGATAAGGGCAATTTCCCCACCAAATTTGGTGACAATTGCAACACCTTTTTCTGGCAGGTGGGGTGCGTTTGGGGGCGCTATAGAGCTGGGTGGCAACACCAAAGCCCATTCACCATAATATTTAACGATTTTCGCCAATTCTGATGACTGTGCCAATTTTTGTGAGTTGTTTTTTCGAATATTGCAAGGCCTCCAAAAATAAGAAATTTCAGCAGAATAAATTGAAGAAGAAGAAGAAGAAGAAGAAGAAGAAGAATCTACAAAAACAATAGGTTCCTTGGACCTCTGGTGCATGAACCTGTAGGCCCATGCACGTTCGGTGCTCGGGCCCTAATAACAACAACAATAACATGATAACAATAACAACAATGGGATTGTAGTGTCTTAGAAACAAGTGAGGAACCTAGACAATAAATAAAAACAGGCAAATGTAAACATTTGCAAATTCAATCAAATGAATGACAAATAAAAGAGGCAGCAAATAGTAAGAGGAAGGATAGAAATAAAACCAAGGAAGACATAAGAACAACAAAATATGCAGGCTAAAGATAAAAGGAAAAGTGAAAGTTAAAGGCAATGTTGAATAAATACATTTTTAGTTGTATTTAAAAATGTTCACAGACCTTGCATCTCTTACAGCCTTGGCTAGGGAATTTTGGTGAAAAGTTTAAAAAGGCTGAGCTGTCAATTTGCTTATTTTTGTGTTACTTTGAATTAAAAAAAAACTGGCAGCGGAGGACTTATGAGGCAATAAAGAATAATAAAATGATAAAGAATTAGTAATGTAGGCCAGTTCCAAAAATGTAGAACCTTGTAAAAAAGAGAACTTAAAAATCAATCCTATAATACTTGGAGCCAGTGCAGATTAGCTAAACCTGTGATATGCTCTCATTTTCTTTCTCTAAAAGCCTGGCAGCAGAGTTCTGAATTAATAACTACAGTTGTCTAATGTACTTGAAATAAATGTATGAACAAGTTTTTCAGCATCTTGTTGGGATAGGAATAGAAAGCTACTTTAGTCCCCTTCTTTTTGTGGGATTTAAATTTAAGTGTCAGCCTGGGATAATGCCAAGGCTCATGACTTCAGACTTGCCCTGTGGGGCCAAACTGGTGAGTAGTATCTTATAAAATGAGATTAGCTCTTCTTGCAGAGAGTATGGCAAAGTAAAAAGATATTGCCTTTTTCTTGTAAATATTACAATGGACTTCTTCCTCCATTTCCTCTCTTACTGTACAAGATCTCTTTTGCTCACAAACAACATCTGTCATCCAGGTTGTTTTTATTGTTTTATGATCTTTTTTCCCTGAGTGGTGCAACTGTATTTTAAGTATTAGTCAGGTTGCTGTTGAAAAAATCTACCATTTTTATTTAGATAGATTTGTTAGATTTGAAACAGTAAGAAACTCAGAGAATTTACACTAGGTGTCGGTGTGATGTTTTGGGAACAGCAATTTCTTTTGTGCGGTACAAGGACAAAATATACACATACAGTGATCAGAGGTCAAAAGTCATCAACCAGGGAGTCCAGGCCGTTCTCATCCCCAGCTCTTCAGATATCGACGTTTTGTCACAGCCCCTCACATCTCTTCTGGATTTCAAGTCCCATTTGAAACAGAGCATCACCAGTCATTTCCTAAACCTAACCAGCTAGGTTTTGTATCCAAACTTAACCAAACGTCACTGATCTTTTCCTAAACTTACCCATGTGATTTTTATGCCCAAACTTAACCATTTGACCAACATCACTGTAAAAAAGAAAAAAAAAAACACTTACTACAACCTGGCTGCCTAAAAATGTTGAGTTTGGTAAGTTAAGACACTTCAGTTATTTGCACATGTATCTGAGTTCCTCAAATTTAGAATAAATAGTTGGGGTGACAAAGGTGATGCTGAAAAAATAGTCCCATCAACATTATACTTTAAGTTTATTCAACATGTTTTTCTAGTAATACCAACAAGTCATTTCAAGTTGTACAAACCTAAATCCTAGTTAGGACAACAAACTTGAATTGATATCTTGAGTTGTACAAACATGAAAATGAAAGTTGTTTAAACTAAGCATCATGTTGAATGAATTTGTAATTTTGACTTGTGTAAATACAATAATAAAAGTTGGCACAACTAAGAATCTTGTTCATTTAACCTAGCTTTTTAAGGCAACCAGGTTGCTTTTTTGGTAGTTCATCTTAATTGCAAGTTAATTCAAAGAAATTTACTTGCGTGATTTGCCCACACAACTTACTTACTACATAAAAATGATTCCTCATCATCAAAGAACATTCAGAAGGCTTTTATTTAACTTCAAAACTGAGAGTGGCTTTTTTCTATGAATCTACATTGTATTAAAACACTATCACTACGCTATTATTTTTTCTAATCCAAAATCACAATATCTACTTTTATGCCCAGTAAAGGTAGAATACACACTTAAACTGAGGTGTTACCCAGCTATACATGGGTATTTTTGAAAACGGGTGTTTCTCTTTTATTCTTTAAAAAAAAATCCTGTCCACACAAGCACTGTTCTTAAAGAAATCTTCGTGTTGTCAAAAGCATGCCAAACCAACAGGTGGCGATATAGCCCAGCCCGTTCTCATGCCCATGTCGTCAGATATCAACGTTTTGTCACGGCATTTCGCATCCCATCCAGACGCACAACGTACCCTTTGGTGTCAGGCAACGACGCACAAGGGTTTAACATATCAGCAATGTAAAGCTATCCTTGTCAGCATCAGACGTACTGTATTTTCAAATGCGAGAAAGCGCCAAGAGGGGTAGAGGTCAGAGTTGAGTGGAGGATCACATACACGACTTTCACCCAGGAGACCGGAGTTTGTGTCCCATGTGAAACCAAGCGTCACCAGTCATTTCCTGAACCTAACCCACACAGGTTTTGTGCTTAAACTTAACCAAACGTCAGCGATCTTTTCCTAAATGTATAGCCACGTAATTTTTGTGCCTAAACTTTACCAGATGTCACCGATCTTTCCCTAAACCTAACCACGTGGTTTTTGTGCCTAAACTTAACCAAACGTCACCATTGTTTTGTGCCTAAACTTAACCAAAGTAACGTAGACCTTCTATATCAGTATAAGACACACGGGGCGTGACCCTTTGCGTGTTGGTACGAGCCACTGAAGGGAAGGCTTAGTGTGTTGGTCACGGACGCCAAAGGGCTCGTTGTGCGTCAGGGAAGGCTTATCATGTCGTCCGGCGATGCCAAAGGGTACCTTATGCATCTGGATATGATGGGAAGGGCGCATGACAAAACGTTGAAATATGACGAGCTGGGATGAGAACATGTTGTATAACCCTCACCGGAAAGCCATGTTGGCCAATCAGAAGCCTGGAAAAAAGTTATTATCAGTTCCAGTGAGTAGCCAATAGGGATGTTCTTATTGACATATCATTTGACTATCCAAATGTTATGTATGTTATGTACAATCAGGTACATAAGTATTTGGCCGTGACACAATTTTTGTAATTTTGCCTCTGTACACCGCCACAATGGATTTGAAATGAAACAATCAGGATATGGTTGAAGTGTAGACTTTCAGCTTTAATTCAAGGGGGCTGAACAGAAATATTGCATTAACCATTTAGAAATTACAGCCATTTTTATGCATAGTCCCCCATTTTCAGAGGCTCAAAATTAATTGGACAAACTAAGATAATTATAAATATAAGGATATGTTTCCCTATTGGCAGTGAAAATGAATGGCTCCGTGTGTCAATTGGCCAGAGTTGGACACGGTGTCAATGTGGCTGACAGCAAACGGCCATGATGTCGGTTGGGACAATGCCGGACAATTAGCAACTAGTGTGTGTTGACCCTGAAAATCCTCTAGGGGTCGCTTTGGTGCCATTTGCCAATTGGGTGGTGGTCTTGGACATCAATTGACATTTGGGTGGACGATTGGGAACATTGACACAAACTGTAAAAAAAAATGCCAATTGTCAAAATAATAAATACGTATTTTAAGAACAATTTTTCTGATTGGTCCTGACAAATGGAAACTCTTGCCATTCCATTCAAAAGTGTGCCAATTGTCAAAATTTGAAATGGGCTACCAGGGGCACATTAGTCCAGGGAGCGCGGCTGGGGGATTTAGTCCGCCAGGGGGTGCTTAAGTTTGGGTCCACATGCTCGAGGGGTGAGCAAGGTTCCTGAGAGGCAGCCTCAGCCAGAGCTTCTCACCCAGATGTACTTGTGTGCCTGGGTAGGGTCCTGACAAATGGGAACATGGCCGTCCAATTCAATCAGTTGCCAATTGTCAAAATTCTTCCCTCCCCCCAAGATGTACTCATGTGCCTGGGTAGGGTCCTGACAAATGGGAGCCTGGCCGCCCAATTCAATCAGTTGCCAATTGTCAATTTTTGCACTTTGTCATTTCACCCTGACAAATGGAAACACTTACCTTCCCATTCAAAAGTGTGCCAATTGTCAAAATTTGAAATGGACTAGCTGGGGCACATTAGTCCAGGGAGCGCGGCTGGGGGGTTTAGTCCGTGAGGGGGTGCTTACTTGTGGGTCCGCATGCTCGAGGGGTGGGCAAGGTTCCTGAGAGGCAGCCTCAGCCAGAGCTTCTCACCCAGATGTACGCATGGGCCTGGGTATGGTCCTGACAAATGAGAAACTGGCAGGCCAATTCAATCAGTTGCTAATTGTCAAAATTCTTCCCTCCCCCCAAGATGTACTCGTGTTCAGTACAATCAGTTGCCAATTGTCAATTTTTGTACTTTGTCATTTCAACCTGACAAATGGAAACTCTTGCCGTCCCATTCAAAAGTGTTCCAATTGTCCAAATTTGAAATGGACTACCAGGGGCACATTAGTCCAGGGAGCGCGGCTGGGGGATTTAGTCCCCCTCTGACAAACGGGTACGCGAACGTCCGTTCAACCGGTTGCCGTTTGTCAAAATACGAGGGTTGGTGGCCAAGTGTCAGAAAGTGACCCTCCTGTCAATCAGACAAAACCGCCAATTAAGGAATGTTCCCGATTGTCACAAACCAGCATCAGAAAGACGCCTTCCTGTCAATCTGAGGAAACCGCCAATTGAGGAGGAGTTTCCGATTGTCAAGAAAGTCACCCTTTTGTCCAAGCCCGCTTAATTGACAATTGAGAAGAGTTTGCTAAATGTAAGAGAGTGGCCTTCCTGTCAGCCCTTGTGTCATTCCTTGCGAGCGGGCTCTTAAGAGTACAAGGCTCAGAAAAATCACATAATTCACACTGTAGTTGGTGAGTCATTCCAACAGCTGGCTGATATTGGTGAACAACTGATTCATGTTTCAAGAAATTATTTTTGAGAGCAACTTATGTCTTAAAAGAGCAAACACAGCCATTGTACATGCAAGGCAAAAGGCAAGACCTATTACAGTGTCTGTGTTTTAGCTTGTAATGCCTTATAATGCTGCGTTGGTTGGCTGAAGAAAATGTGCAGAACTTGCAGGTCCAATTCAAAGGATTCACAGGATAAAAATGGTTCCATTGTACTCAGCGTAGCCTCCAGCTGTGACGGAAAAAAAAGTCAAAGTCAGGCCAACATCTCCATACTTTGAGTTATGTCCATTTATTACTGCCAAAGCTTTTTGTGTTTCTATATCAATTATTCATGTACCAAAACCTGCACTGGATAGTAAGTTAGAACTTTTTCTCAAGTAATGTAATTAAGTACAACTTTGAGAGTTAAGTACAAACTTTACTTGATGATTTAAATTTTATGCTGATCAATATTTATACTCCACTACACTTCAGAGGAAAACACTATTAATTTCAGAATTCTGATTATTATCATTACAAAATATAATCAAATAAATGATGACATAATATTAAAGATCAAGCTGTTCTTGCCATTTTGAAGCTAATACTTACAATACAATACAATATTACTAGTAAGTAAGTAACTATGAAGAGTCGCTGCAAGAAATGTGCCTTTAAAGCTGTGTTTTGATTTATCAATGCATCTTTATAAAGGCAGTAATAACTTTAAAAATCAGTCCACAATAAATAGTAATATGAAAATATCATGTCATAGCATTTTTAGCTCGTAACATTGAGTTGCAGGAAGTAATCTTAGCCAAGAAAACATTATAGTACAAAGCCTTCGTCCATCATAAAAGTATTTTCAGACAATACAGGTTTGGCTATCTAATGCAAATAAACCCCACTAAATGTACTCAAAATTACACTCAAATATTAAATAAAAATGAACAAACATTGAGTCACATCTTACAATTATAATTTAATTTCAAATGTGAAATTCTGTAGGTAGCTCTGTCTTCAGCTTGGTTTCTATGCTAATGTTATGCTTTCAAAAACCTAAAAATCGTGCTTTTGACAATCAGCTGAATAACTTACATTGCTTAAAAAGATTTCTACTTATATCTGTAGAGATGTCCCAAGTAGATCCTCAAGATTGGTGTCAGGGCCAATCTAGGTTTATTTCAATATTCAGTATCAGCTAAAGTACTGTTTTCTGTTGTGTTTTATCTACCTTAGCCTGATCATGTTGCAGCACTTCTACTTCAAGGCAGCAAGTCTCTACAGTGCAGCATCTCGCTGCATAAGCCAGTGATTATTAGTGTATGAAAGTGAAATAATAATTAGGCGCAGCACCGAGTGACTCTGATTTCAGACAATGAGGATGGAAACTCTGATTTGCCCCAGCGCTAATAATCATTAGCAAAGCAGTACAGAAAACATCAGCAGCTTCTCATTTTAGCCAGTGCCAAGTGTCGCACTAGTTAAAATGACGCTGGTCACTGTTCATAATAGCATAATATCAAAAAGAGTGAGATGTCTAGTGGGTCACATTGTCCCTACTGAACTTTAATTCATATTAATAATTTAAGCTTATACTGTTGGACTTTGTTTTGAACCAAGGCCTTCAGTATTTGGATCAGAGCTTATAAAAGAATAAACTGTGTGAGATTAAGTAGTCTAGATGTGTTTTTTCAGGGTCAGACACAAAGGCAATTTATTGTTAATCGACATTTAAAAAGTAATCAAAAACACTTTTTTCAGCTGAATACTAATGTAAATGTGTATTTTGTTGTGTTATTGATCAATTCAGCTTCATAATCTTGACATTTTAGTGCAAAGTATTTGAATGTTATAAATATGCATAGTGACTGCCCTCTACAGGTTGAAACCCGGCTATTATAATTGAATTTTGCTATTGGCTGCCCAGGAGGCATGTGACATATGGTGCCAGTTTTCACCAACCAACTGTGAGGCCACGCCCCCTTCAATGGTTGTTCTCTGCAGTCCTCTGCTGCAGTTTTTAAATCTTCTTGGAGGGAGGGAGGGAGCCAACTGAATTTGGGGGTTCAGTTACACTTTAAGTAACAAATATGGGAACTGATGTGGCTTGGGTAACGAATATTAAAGTACTTGGATCAGGGCCAATAAACGTAATCGGACATCACTAGTTAACTGCTCGTAGCCTATTTTCTGACGATCAGTGTTTCAGTTTTTCTGCTGTCCTATCACTACACAGCAAGTTGATAACTCTGAAAATGCAAACACATCACTTTTAGCACTGATACTGCAGCCACTGAGCTTATTATTAATTATTGAACATAAATTGTGTACTGCAGACTGATCCAACATATCAGGCTGATAAAAATGTGCATAATCTAGACATCTTTGTTATCATTTAATATCATACAAGGAATTGTCTGTGCTCAAAATCACTCACTTAGAAATGTGGCACAAATAAAAAATCCATCGTTTACATATGTAAACTACAGTAGGCCTAGCTAAAAATCACACAAGTTCTAAAACTGGCCATGAAATTTTTTTGGCTTTTTAGACTACTAAAAACTGTTGCTGCAAGGTTTACTTTGACAAATCTGCATAACATTTATCTTGTACCTGCTCAACACTTAATTTAACAAAGATTTTAATAAATACAAGCAGGACAAAAGTTTGAACTTACCTTGCAAACTCCTGATCCAAAAAGGAAGTTTCTAGAAGCAGGGGGCTGAAGGGGGTGGACAGTCCTTGTTGGTTGTGTGGGGTTGCCTATGCATTTCTGTAGGGGCCACAATTGAGTCAACTACAAAATTTATGTTTCTTGAAATAGTCTTATTTGATATTTGAAGTACACCCAACAATGTAGTTGAATTGACTAAGGAAAATAAGCTGAGCTAGCTAAAACCTTGAATCCTTCTTTGAGCAGAGACAGGGGTTACCATTTCATCGACTGGGTGCTGGATATCTCATATGCTGACATCTCAAAAGAGGCTAACATCACTAAAAAAGGAGTCTGGAGGGTCAGTTAGTCGATCATACAGGTTTGAAACAAAACCACAGGTTAGACAAACTTATTTGAGAGAGAAAACAGTAACAGGGAACAGTAAAAATATTACCCAAACTCATCTTAAAACATCCATCCCAGTTTTACAAACTCCCTGCTTCATTAATGACATTCATTTCACGTGTCTCCTACTCCAATCTACTTTTCAGTATGTTGTGGTTATAATGAATACAGTAAATTGCTGTATTTTTTATTTTATTTTACAATAGACTGTTGGCAGCAGGGTTGCCATTATAGTGCTGTTTTTTTCTACAGTTTGCTTTCTATAAATTTAATTTAAAGTTTATTTCGGGCTCATCTACTAAAACCTGGTGTTTATTGAAGTTACCGTAGTGGCAGCAGGGTAGCCATTACAGTATTGTTTTTTTACATTAACGATGGAATTTCACCATAATCCTAATATAGGTTCATGTAGTAATTTCAATAAATAGAGCAAATTTAATATGATATTCTATACAACACATATTTTCAGACAACTTTATTGATCCCAAGGAGAACAATTCATTTGCAGCTCACCCGGTCCAGATACAACTCTATGCATAAAAGTCCAACACTCACAGGCAAAATAGTTACTGTATATGTCAGAGACAACAGACCAATATACTTTAGTCAACATAAGAAAAAACAAGCATCAATAATTAGAACATTTTGTTATAATTCATATAAATAATGAAGTTTGAAAAATGGTACCATATACAATGACTACTGTCTACATTTAGTAGCCTGATGGCAGAAGGACTTCGAATAACGGTTTGTTCTACTAGGGGGCACATTATAACGCCAGCCTGAGGGCATTACAGTCAATTCTCTGGACAAAACATGGTTAGGTTGACTGAACATTTCTTTTGCTTTCACCTTAAATACATGCTGTACATTTAACAAAAATGCATCAATAAAACATTCTGTGGAATAGAAGAGACTTGAATATATATTATTAATTTTGGACATTTATTTTAAAAAGGCAGCACCAATTGGAATACTTAATTGGGTTATACAAACAAACTTGTTTTTCCATTGTTGCTGGTAAGTTCAGTATGCATGACAGGGCAGAACATATAGGTTTCAATATGTTTATAAACCATGATCAATCAAACGCAAAAATTGAAAAGTGGGGTCTGAGATTGTGCATGAGGGACAAATGATGGAAGCCCTGCAATGTCATTCAAGTTTTTCTGCAGGGTTCAATAGAATTTCCCAGATTTCTTAAGTGGAGTAGCATTTATTGGGCAGGAGAACAAGAATACGATTACATGTAAATGGCATATAAATGGACTTGCATTTATACCAGTAGTTGTCCAGGTTGTTTGGAGGTTTGGAGACCCATACACCATTTGTACGCATTGCTCAGCTCACACAGCAATGAGATCTGCCACATACATACTGTAGCCGTCTTCACGAAGCCCTCCTCTATCTGCATACATCACCAGCTCTGCTATTGCTCTATACATCAAACACACACACACACACACACACACACACACTCACCCACCTCCACCCAGGTCTCTGCTGGCCTCCTTTCCGAGCCAGTTCTGACAATGCTAATGATTCTCACTGAGGCACAGGATGACGGGTGACAGAGCCAGCCAGACCAAGGCTGGCTGACTATGGAGGGGAAGGGCGTGTAGAGGGGGAATTGAAGGGTGAGGTAAGTGTGTGTGAGTGTGTGTGCGTGTGTGTGTGTGTATATATATATGTGCGCGTGTGCACACGCGCATGTGAGATAGAGTGTGTGTGAGGGGTGGGGGGTAGAAGAGGAGGTCAAGGATGGTGGTGCACAGGCACCATCTCTGGTGATATGTCGGGAGGGATGCACAGTTCCCCAGCCCAATGGTAATTTATTACATTTAAGACGGGGCCTGACACCCTGAATCAGCCTCCATTCAGATCACATTGGCTGGCCCGGGTGGTGGGAGGGTCTGTGCAGAGTGGGGGTGGGGGGTGGGGTAAACACAAAGGAGGAGAAAGCAGGGCGAGGAGGAAACAGAGAGAGACTGCATGGAAATTATATGCGATGAAGAAAGATGTAGCCTGGGGCATGGTGCTGTTTTGCCTGTTTGCCTTATAGTCAGTGTATTTATAATTCAAATATATGCCTTTAATAATTCACTGATGGGGCATATCAAAGGAAAGTGTATAAGATATTTCTGATGAAAAAAAATAATGTGCTGGAAATATTCAACTTTTCAAGCAAATGCTTCATCAGTTTGAGTAAGGAAGAAACATGGACACATGATGAGGACACTACAACTAGACTGAAAAAGGATAATACAAATCCATGTATAGAATTGTCCTTTTAATTAATTAATGGTGCGGAAAGTGCGGGAACAATTCCAAAATACTGAATATAACTTGGCAGCATTCATTCTGAAATAGTGGAGTGATTATAAATGTCACTGTAATGTATCTAGTAAGGAATGGTATAATGGTATAGTAACTCAATAATCCCATTACATATATTCAGGTAATTTCTGTATTTTCAAAGCATGTAGCCTACTTTGGTTTGATGGGTTTACAATACTAAACTGCACTTTGTTCTCTTTAAATGATCTGGTCTCTCTGTATTTCTAAAGTCTGATGTTTTTCTATATATTTTTTTACTGTCAATTAATCTGACAGAAAGAGCTTAGGGAAAATAACATGAGCAAACTACATAATGACTATGAGTCTGGACTGGACTAAAAAAAAAAAGAAATCAAGTTAGTGATAGATTTGTGATTTCTCCACAGGCACTGTTTGCATTGGTTCAGGGGCCTCAATGAAACCCTGTAATGGCCTGTAATATAAATATTATCTATGTTTTCGATAATAATTCAGAACTAATGATTTATTGTAAAAAATAAATAAATAAATATAAAGGGAAACCAATTGTGTGACTTCTATTATTTTCATAAAACATTGGTTTGCAATGCACCTATAGCCCTTTTTTCACAGACTGCACAATACTGCCGCAACAAAGACCTTTCTCTATGCTGCCTTTGTTTTGTTTTTTTATTCTGAACGAAACAACAGTGGCATACTGGCACACTAGTGCGTGATGTGAGATAGCAAGCAAGCCCCCAGGAAGAGCGCCAGGCTGTGAGGCCAATTTGATGTAGTGGCCAAACTGAGTAATTACAACACAAGTGATGCACAGGCTCCCCAAAAACTTATTTCCCTAGGCTTACATTGTGAAAGAAGTGGCTGTAAGATGGTGGATGATGTTTTTTGAGCATCACAACCCTTGTGAAATGACATGTCAATATCAGAATTTGATCTATTCAGTCTGGTTACATTTGTAAAATTTAGAAGAGCTGCATGCTTAAATTATTTAATTCCCATTTAAGTTAGCGGAGCGCTAAACCGGAAGTTAGCTGCTTGACAGGCAGGAGTCACTAGTGCGCATACTCTTTGGGCCCCACAATGTGGAAGCTATGCAGAAGATCCGTGTAATTATAGACCCGGGAAGTCGAGCAACTTTCATAGAAATAAATGGGGCCCCGCCTTAAAGGCTGTATCCAGGTTTTCCCTTACTAGATCCATGATTTTTTGACATGATCAGATAAGGTACATACGCTGATTCTGTTTGTTAGCAGCAACAGCGTTGGAAAGTGATTGCCACTGATTATCACTTTTTCTGTAAGGCTCATCTCTGGAGAAACGCTAATATCTGGGATCTGTATCTGGTTTACTGTTGGGTTTTGATGTTTGTGTTAGTTGCTATGGTAATTCTTGCAATATTCTAAATCACTCATTGGCCACATCAGTCAGGATAAGAAAATACAACTGCTAGTATCCTGATTATTAATGTTTTGTAAACAAAGCCTTTCTTGTACACATTTAATTTACTGTGGATTTTTTTGTCAACCCTCAGCCTTCTGCCAAACTGCACCTATGGGTTTCTTCCTCTAGTGGCTGGAATGGTCATCGTATTACAGTAGTTCAAATGAATATTTGTACTGTAGCATTGCACAGATGAAAAAGCAATCAAACTTAACAAAGTTGTTTAGTTTTCAGGCTAGTTACAAACTGGATTGACAGCCCATTCTCATGCCCAGCTCTTCAGATATCGACATTTTGTCACAGCCCTTCTCGTCCCATCCAGCAAACACCTTTGGCGTCAGGCAAAGACGCTCAAGGGTTTAACGTACCAGCAATGTAAAGCCGTCCGTGTCAGTATCAGACGGCTTGAACAGATGACGTAGCGAGACGTACTTTCGAAAGTTGAGGTTAGAGGTTGGGGTTGAGTGGAGGGTCACACATATGACTTTCACCCAGGAGACTGGAGTTCGCTTCCCGTTTGAAACCAAGCATCACCAGCCAGTTCCTGAACCCAACCACGTAATTTTTGTGCCTAAACTTAACCAAACGTCACAGATCTTTCCCTAACCTAACCACATCGTTTTTTACCTTAACCTACCCAAACTTACCAATGTTTTTTGTCTAAACTTAAGCAAAGTAACGTAGACATTGTGTGTCAGTATAAGAAGCACCTTTGAGCATCGGCTAGAGACACTAAAGGGAAGGTTTAGTGTGTCGGTCACAGATGCCAAAGTGCCCGTTGTGCATCAGGGAATGCTTAGTGTGTCTGTTCTCATCTCCCAAGCTGAGATAAGAACAGATTGGATTGACCACATGGTGATTTTATTCATAACTTCTTTGGATCAGCTGTAGAACAAAATGAGAAGACATCCATTTTCTATTGCCAGTAGTTGTCGACAGAAAAATTGGTGCAATGCTATACAACTAAAACTACCACCACCACCACCACCACTACTACTACTACTAATACTACTGCTGCTACAACTACAACAACTACTACTAATAATAATAATAATAAAGTAATACAGTATGGATTGTTCCCTGATGTTTTAATGGTTTATACACAACAGAATAAATAGTCATATGTAGGATACCATTCTTAAGTCAAGGAAATCAAATTTACATTTAAGTTATTGAATTGTGCACCATGCTGTGGTTCTAGACGTTTACAGCCCACTGTCTCAATAAAGAAATGCAAAGTAACAGGCTGAATGCGAGCACCTGCAGAGAAGTTGAAAAAGAGCCTTAAGTGATTCGGAATCAGATCAAGACAGAACGAGCCACTAATTTTTTTAAAAAACCTCTAATTGAACATGTTTGAAGATGTCTTAAGCAATTCGACCCAATGGAGATTTTGGAACTCTTGTCTTAAAGAATCATGTTTTAAATTCCTAAAACAGCTTGTGACTCTGCCTAACAGGGTTTTCAAAAAATAAAAATAAAAAAATCTACAACTATACAACTTCAAACCCTTTGTTGTTTCAAGCATTTTCATAAGTGTATTTTCAGACTAGACCTATCTCAAACAGATGTCGTAATATGAACTGGAGTTTAAAGGAATACAGTGGTTGAAGTGAAGTGAATTGAAATTATGCTGCTGTCAGTGGTTTCATAGAGTGTTGCATGGAGAGTCTCTAACTTCATAAAAAGAGACTTAAACCTTTTTTCAGGTTGGTGATGTACATGCACAGAATTAGTCTGACCTGTTTGGCTGTTCAAGTAAAAATGGAATTCAATGGTACTCCTACACTCAATTGTATGCGTAAGAAAATAAAATCAATTGTAGCACTTTCTTCACCTTTACATATAGGTAGCGCCACAAGTTCGTAAACTTAAGTCCCTAGTTTGATTTACTTAAGTCCTTATTCCTATATGTTCTTTTAATTTTATTGGATACTTTAATATCAATGATGCATTGTTATTTCCTCCTTTAATTTTGTGTCTCCACTGAGGTATTCTTCCATATAACAGAAATCACAGAACAACTATGTCCCCTCACATTAACTGAAAATGTATTGATTAACGATGAAATGATGATATTAAGAAAAATAAAACGGTCACAAAAAACAATAGCAGTAAACCAAAAAAATAGTACTCTAATGACCTTTCACAATATAGACCAATTTGCATTCACATACATAAATCTCAAATTTACTGTATATCATGTCCCTTTAAATTACACAACCTGTGCAATACTTTTAATGTACTTTAATGAACCCAGGAATATCCTAAAACAATGCCAAAGTATATAAAATTATACTGATTCAGCACGGCTCCCAACCCGTTCAAACTTGCATCTACATGCAAGCACGTAAGGCTTTTTGGGGTCTGCAAACGGCAATACAAGTGCATGTCTGAGCTTATAGATGATGCAGTGAAAGGCGTCATCACAAGCTGGGGTCCAACGATTGTCAAAAGGCTCTGAGACCTTGAAGTAGCTCTCTCTCTTTTCTTTGATTGCATCTTTTTTTTCCGCTGAGCAGGGGGGTATCCTGTAGTTAGCTCTGTCAAAGGGCGGACAATGGCAGAATAATTCTCAATAAACCACCTATAGTATCCACAGAATCCCAGAAAGGATCTGAGGGACTTTAGATCCGTGGGTTTCTTCCATTGAGTGACTCACTTTCTCAGGGTCAGTAGCCATGCCAGAGGCAGAAATAATGTGCCCCAAGAACTTCACTTGTGGTTGGCAGAATTGGCACTTATCAATGGAGACTTTGAGGCCACATTCTTCCAGCTGATCCAAAACTTTGAGGAGACGTTCCTCATGCTCCTCCAGTGTTCTTCCAAATACTATGAGATCATCCAGGTACATGAGGACCTGTATCAAGTTCATGTCTCTGACGGCTTTCTCCATCAACCTTTGGAAGGTTGCAGGAGCACCGGTGATACCTTGAGGCATTCTCTCAAACTGGAAAAAGCCAAGGGGGCAAATAAAGGCTGTCTTTTCCTTGTCCGCCTCAGACATTTCCACTTGGAAGTATCCGCTTCTCAGATCCAGCACAGAAAACCATTTGCTCCCTGTCAGACAGTAAAGTGCATCATCTATGCGCAGCATGGTGTACTGGTCTGGAATGGTTCTGGAGTTCAGTAGATGATAGTCAATACACATTCTCAATTTGCCATTCCTGTTTCTCACTATGACAATCTTGGATGTATATGGACTTCGTGACTCTTTGATTATTCCGGTAGCCAGGAGTTCTTGTAGATGGTGCTGAACATCCTCAATGTCAGCTGGTGCAATTCTGCGGGATCTCTCCCTGAATGGTCTGGAGCCTCTGAGTCTTATGTGGTGTGTGCCAGGCCCACATCCCATTCCTCCAATGAGAAGATGTTAGCTCTCTCTGGTAGCTTTGAGGCTAACCTGGTTTTCCACACCTCAGGGATGAACAGTTGAACAAAAAGTCGAACAGCTCAGGGTCAATGGACTTTGTTTCGGCCGACTTCTTTAACTCAATGACAGTGTCTACTAGGTACACTTGGGCTAGCACTGTGCCAGTAGGGAGAGCAGTCTCTTTTAGGGACTCATTTCTCAGCAAAATTGTGAAACTATTGGTATCCATGACAGATGGTGGCAGTACAACGGGTGGAACCAGCATACCAGCTGGCAGGTTGGTAGTTTCATCAGCCTCAACCATCAGGATACTTTTGCTGATCAGGTCTCGGTGAGTCTGGGCATATTAGAGCCAACAGAGTAACTGTCTCTTCAACTCCCTTGGAGTTTGCAGGGAGCCCCAGCTCAACTGCCACATACCCTGTGTATGGGTAGCTAGAGTCGCTCAATCCCCATATGGCGAAGTCTATGAGCGGGAGAATGGGCACATTAGAGAGGAAACAGGAGTACCAGCTTTCAAATAAGATGGTGACTCTGGAGCCACTGTCTAAAAGATGTCTGCAGGGTTGTCCTTCAATCTTTCCATCAGCCATCATGGATGGGCCAACCAGTCCTTCTGGCAGGCCACAGGGCTGAGGTGTATGGACAGAACCTGTGTTGACTGAACCAACCTCCTTAGGCTCATTAGAGCTTTTTGGTGCCTCTTATCCCTACTTACTCTTGCGAAGAGCACTGAGTAATATCTGAATTACTTTTACATTGTTCTCTGGGGCCATGCAGTGGGTGGCAATATGGCCATTTTCTCAGCATCTGTAGCAGAAATAGCTCTCTGGGTCTTTTACAGCATAGGTGTTTGCAACTCTGCTGGGTCTAGCTCTACTATCTTTTTAGAATCTGCTATTGCTGAGCTGTGTGATACAGACACCACAGTTAACTGGTGTTGCAACTGTTGCACCTGCTTCCTTAACGCCTGGACCTCACTGTCTGCTCCAGTGTCTGTAGCTTTCTTGGTTGGGTTTGACTTTGTCTCAGTGGTTAAGTTTTGCAGATTTTTTTGTTAGCTTACCAAGCTCAGAGCACAGCTCTTTGATCTCTACTTTTAATTCTTGAAACTCTGTAGCTTTGTTTTTTGTGTCGTCAATGATTTTTAATTGTCTTACTGTTGTGTTTAATTTGCGTTGCGCTGTCTCATATTCTTCCTCCTCATGAATCTCATTTAACAGTTTTAAGAAGATGGGAGGGTTTTCTTTTCTTTCCCTCAGTCTAAGTTGTAACAGCATCATATCTGACTGAGCAGCACCTCTTATGAGTTGGTCAATTCGACCACGATCAGCCTTGTGACTGGGGAGGCCCCCTTTTTGCACTACATTAGTCAGTGAGCATTCCAACCTTCTCAGGAAGTCTGACAGCTTTTCTCCTGACTGTTGGTGCAGGCTCCTGAAGGCAAAATACAAGTCTTCCCCAGACTCAGGGGTTCCAAAAGCACTTTCCAATACCTAAACATAGCAATCAGGGCTAGCATCAGCCGTACAGCCTGAATTATTATTTAGGCTCTCAACTATTCTCTGTCGCTTCTCTCTGTCAGAGCGATCACATTCTTCAAACATCAGCCGAGCTTGCTCACCTGCTGGTGTGGGAAGGATACCAGAGAACATCCTCAGGCGTCAAAATGCATTGTTTTCATTGTTAGGTCTAATGTTTTTGTTTTTGTCCCTTTTGGACATCCATAGACAGCAGAGTTTGAACATCATTTACTGTTTCCCTCTTCTGCCATTACTTTATTAAGTTTGACTAACTTGGGTCTATGTCTTCCTCTGCATTCACAGAGTACTAGGTTGCTGCCTGTCTGAGTGTCATTTTTAATGTCTCTCACTTTTACTCTTCCAAATGCCTTAACTGAATAAGCTGCCTCTTCAATTTCTGATTTGTCAGTGTCAGCAGGAACGTCATACAGTACAAAGGCATGGTTTGGGTCTAGGCCTACCTCAGAGCACCAACTATGAAGCTTGCCTGCCATCTGAGAGTCTTTCTGAGTAGCCATTATACAATCACTACTACTGGTATACTCTGCTATTTGAGTCTGTTCTCACAAAATACCTCTTTTAAGGGCAAAAACAAAAAACTATAGAATGCAAAATATCCCAGCTGTGCCTCCAATCTGTGTAGCGCTTTCTTCACCTTTACATATAGGTAGCGCCCTGAGTTCGTAAACTTAATTCCCTAGTTTGATTTAGTTAAGCCCTTATTCCTATATTTTCTTTACATTTTATTGGATACTTTAGTATCAATGATAAATTGTTATTTCCTCCTTTGTGTCTCCACTGAGGTATTCTTACACATAACAGAAATCACAGAACAACTATGTCTCCTCACATTAACTGAAAATGTATTGATTAACAATGAGATGATGATATTAAGAAAAATAAAACGGTCACAAAAAACAATAGCAGTAAACCAAAAACTAGTACTCTAATGACCTTTCACAATATAGACCAATTTGCATTCACATACATAAATCTTAAATTTATACCATAACCCAAGTTATGATACTTTTAATGTACTTTAATGAACCCATATCCTAAAACAATGCCAAAGTATATCAAATTTAATACCTATGGTACCTTTAACCTGCACTCAATTACCTGGTGGAGTACCTTTAAATGCCACATTAATCTGAGAACACCTTGGTGGCAAAATACCCTAGGGGGCCCACACACATTCACAAAAGCCGGCAACCAGAACAAAAAACATTCATTAAAGAAAACACATTGTCCTGGTCGGCTGGAGTACTATCTGAGCAGTCGAGAGTGTCTTCATAGACAGCTAGACGGGCTAGCTAGCTGCAAAGGCTAATAACACACTATCAGCCTGTGTGTCGAATTTTAAAGTTGCTGACCTTCTCATGGCACAGACACAAGGCTTTTCCGGGTTTGCAGTAGACACACTGTAGCGTTTACAGTGTGACTACTTGCAAAAGTCAGTTTACACAATAGAGTCTCTTATTACAGTTCTCCTCTTTTTCTTTTTTTTTAACTAACTCAGTTTTTCTCCAAGCTCCTGTCCCACTCCCATTCACAACACAGGAGAACAACCAATTACAAATGATAAAACAAAAGAAAGTAGGTTGTATTCTACTTACACCACATGTTCATCAAGTACACTGCAAACAATCTACTGTTTTTCAAGTGACAGAATACTTTGTATTTACCTGTCCATGTTAATACAAACCAAAATATTTTTACCTTGAACATTTACTTTTTTTAAGCAGTGCATGAAAGTAGCGTTAGAAATAAAAAATAAAAAATGGTACTAAGGATATTTAGAGGAAGATCAAATTGCCCCAGGGGCTACACAATCAAAGATGACGTAGTTTCCAGTAGGCACCTGCTCAAGTTTCGCTGTGCAAGACACTGACCAGGTACAGACCATGACCTTTGACATCTGACCTTCCTGATGGCAGAAAGAGAATAGAAACATTTTATTGTATTATATGTAGGTGTAGTGACAGTACGAGAAGCACTCTCTCTGCTGTATACAAATAAGTCTTAGGTACAGACCTGTTCTTGACATTCATATATTCTGACAGTTCATCTGCGTCACCAACCGCCTCATCCAATACCAGCGGACTGAAACCAGGCGGCTTTCCTTAACGTGCAAGTGCAGTGAAAGCCCTTTAAGTTCTCTTCAAAATAAAAGCATCAAGACTGACCTTTTTGGAGAGAATTAACACTAGACATATACATTTGGAATCATGCTCTTGTTGCTTAGACATTAACAACAACTTAACCACACATGATACTCACTATGTTTGAACTTTTTGCAAATAGATTTTCTTAACTGGAGACTTATAAAATAAACTCAAACCACTGTATGCAAAGCAGGAGTGATAAATGCTGTCAAAAGGGTGTAGCGGTGAGAGCCTGTTGGGCAGGTGAGGGTTCCTGGTTTGATCCTTGCAACAGTCAGCAGGAAGTCCACCAAGTCAGCAGCTGCCCACTGGCACTTAACCCCTACATGTTTACTCATTTGACAAGCTGAATAAGAGCATGATGCCTAAAATCACACTGTAACGCCATTTATTTTATAGTTTATTTCATATAATCTTTAAAACGGCACATATTTAATCTCAAAGTTGTTAGCTAATGTAAACACTTTCTGCTTTTGAAATAATTGAGGAGTATTTAACCTCAGCGGCTGTCCAGTGTACTACAGATTGCCGGAGGCCTCAAGCAAAAGCAAATTCTGGCATTTATTGAAATCATATCATCTTGTTTTGTCACACATAGATCACAGGCATCACTGACAGAACAAATCACAAAATAAACAATATTCACTGGATTCAGACAAAGCTGCATGTTCAGTTGCCTAACACGTTTCATTAAGTGCAAGAGTAAAACTGAATTTAGATAGTGTCTCAATTTCAAAAGGCACAGTGTAAAAATTAACAAAAAGAACTATTTTCTGCATGATTTGCATGTTTCACAGTACTCCAACATGAATATATTCTTACCTTCCTTAGGCCTAAATGTTAAAGGGGTAAAGGGTGTTCTTATGGCCTATACACCCTGATACAAACCCTAAACTATACATTAAGTTTAACTTAAATTATCAGTCTTTTAGAAATTGGCTGACATTATATTGTATTCTCTCCTTTTTATTCTGATTTGACATTCATATTTTACAGCAAAACTTTCCCCTACATCTACATATTATATATACATTATAAGATATAAAAATAGTCTGTTTTATACTCCATTTGTGCGCATCCTACTGATGCTGAAACGACCCACTTATACGAGATCAGTAAAGGCTTAGTCGTTCGGGTTTATTTTGAAAGTAATGACCGGAAGACAACGTTTAGAAACACTTTACCTTGACAGTAAGCAGGGGCTGGGTGCACCCACCCTACTTCTCCACGTTCCGTCATCAGCGTACTCTGCAGATTACAGAGCGGTCCTATAAGCGGCACCGCAGCCGACATGCGGACAGTGAGCGTGTCGGCGCGCAGAGACATGGACACGAGGACACACTGATAGCCAAAAAGCTACGGACCCTCTGTGCGTTCTTGTGAACGAGATAACTCGGAACTAACGTCAAACAATCAGATCTGACATACTATCAGTAATCCCTTCGCTGGAGAGCCACAGGGAACCAGTTTGCCAGTTGCCCGTGCGGGTTTGGCACTCGTGGTAACGTGAAGACAGATGGTATTTTTGATCACTTTGCCTTGATTTCGATCATTATTGACTTCCTTCACGCCAAAGCACAGGCCAGGATTTAATTCCCCGCTGGGATTTAAAAGTCATCGATTTAACTATTCATCAACACCAAACTTCTCTTTTCACATCTGGAAATTGCTCACGGAGATGGCGCAACGGGTACGTCTAATTTGAAAGATTATTTTTGAATTGTCATTAATAAAATGCTTTGCACTAGATAATAAATTTCACTAGATCATTTTACATCCTTACGACGGATCCCAGTCTTTACTGGATACGAGATCTAGGCCAAATGCATTTATGCTGAATACAATAAACATTAAAGGGACATAAATGAGAAGATTTGATTTTTTTCTCCCATCACATGTTGCCCTAATGTCATCTTCAACTTTTACCCCAGTACGATGAGCTGGCTCATTACGGAGGCGCGATGGACGGAGTTGGAGTCCCCACCTCCATGTACGGAGACCCACACGCCCCCCGGCCCCTGCCCCAGGTCCACCACCTGAACCACGGGCCGCCCCCGCACCCGACTCAGCACTATGGAGCTCACGCGCCGCACAACATCATGCCCAGCAGCATGGGCAGCGCCGTCAACGATGCGCTGAAGAGAGACAAGGATCAAATCTACGGGTGTGGATATGATAGTAATAATGAAAATTGTGTAGATTTTTATTATGAGGCAATGGAAACAAATATAATTTAAACGTCTATGGTTGTCTTTTACTCGGCACTTATTTCATTTCCGTTGTTAAACTGAATGCCAGAATGGCATTTCACATAAATTCAGAATAATAATCTTTTTTTTTTCTTTTTTTTTTTTTTTTTACAATTTACAGCTAATTCTGCTCATGATATGAAGTAATTCGGGTAATCGATGCATTTCCAATGTTATTTTTGTTTTGTAGCCTATGTTATGTATTTTTTATTTTTTTTATTTTTTTTTTGCTCCTTGAGACAAGACGAAATAATGCTCCTTATAGCATCGAGAGTTGCTCCAAATCTCTGAACAAGCTGTTTGCATTGGAAACAGATGAAATAATCCCACTGCAGCGGCACATTTCCATCACATTAACGAGGAATAAATAAATATTTATCGCCGTTTACAATGCGGTTTTCTTTTTGTTAGACTCACCAAGCTCAATGCGAAATGTTGTCTGTCGCCGCTTTGATATACTAGTCATAATAAATAGTCTAGGTACAGGCCTAACAATAATGTGAAATGGGCCCATCTTCGCCTGTGTTGCAGCCACCCTTTATTCCCTCTTCTGGCTCTGGTGTTCGAGAAGTGTGAACTGGCGACCTGCACACCCAGAGAGCCCGGGGTGGCGGGAGGTGACGTCTGCTCCTCCGACTCATTTAATGAAGACATAGCCGTGTTTGCAAAACAGGTAGGAGCACACACAGGTGTAGCCTACAGGGTATACTTGAAGTAAAAGAGCCTTAGAAGAGGAAACGTCAAGAAAATCAACTTAACGCAAAATGCTGTCCTGCAGTGGACTATAACCAAGACTAACGTTTAAGTTTGGGGGAATCAAAATGAAATCTGCTTGAAAACACAAACTGACCCCTTTCATTTTCTCCCCCTTCAGATCCGAGCAGAGAAACCTTTGTTTTCTTCCAACCCAGAGCTGGATAACTTGGTGAGCACATCCTTCTCGTTGCTTCGATTCTCAGCTGCTTTCGGCTGCGCGCAGGGCGATGTCACAGACTTGCCCGGGGCAGCCTCATAGGCCCACTTTAAGGACGCAATTATTTTTTGTAAATACCCTAAAAGAAAAATAATATTTGGATTATGTTTAGCAAATGTACAACAGTCGTCATTATTGTGGCACCCTGGTCGTCTTTAAAATCATGTCTTATTCTGTTATCGTGGTGATAATTTGGTGATTTAAACAAATGTATCTGCATTTTTAGATGATTCAAGCGATCCAAGTCCTACGATTTCACCTCCTTGAATTAGAGAAGGTAAATTGTTTCTCCGTTCTGTCATTGTTGGTGGCGGAGTGCCAGATCTAATTCAAACCTTTAATAGGCTCTAATAGTGTGGTGCTCAGCTAAAATTTGGAGGATCTAAATGAAAGACTGGATTCCACAGGTTCATGAGCTCTGTGATAACTTCTGCCACCGGTACATCAGCTGCCTGAAGGGCAAAATGCCCATCGACCTGGTCATAGAGGAGCGAGACGTCTGCAAGTCGGACTTCGACGACCTCTCGGGATCCTCCACCAACCTCGCAGACCACGTGAGTCAGCCTTTGCTCTAAAAAAACGTTGAAAACCGTTTAATCAGTGCTGGACATGGTCGTTTTCTGATCTCCATTTTTTTTAACTTTAACTTTTAACTGGTAACTCATTATTCCCAGTATTTAAAAAAAAAGTTACGATATGCTGTTATTCACCCATCACCTAAGTGACTTAGCTGTCGTCACCAATGGTTAACAAACTGGCTGTTGTGGCCCAACCAAGGGGTAACATAATTTGAGGGGTCTTAAGATGTAAAATTCTAAGAAGGAAAAAAAAACATTGTTTCCTACACATTTTATTTTCTGAATTTGATCTTATTTTTGCATGTTTTAAAAATAACATACTGGAGACAAAACAATATGAAAAAGAATGAGAAAAATATCCATGTTTGGTAGAATTTCTTGCAACTTATTCCAAGTGTGGGAGGGTTAAGACAAGATATTTCATTAATTAATTTTAAGAGGTCGCACAAATCTCCTAAAACGGGATGAACATTTGTTGGGTTTGTTGAGTTTTTGATGGCATTGATGAAGCTGAGGGTTGGTGTGTCAGAGGACGATTTCTGAAAGACACACAGGGGACCTGTTCTGCTGAGAATAATAACCTGAAGGACACTTGAGATTTGTTGTTTAAATCACATTCTGTCTGTGGCTTTGTAACTTTATTTATGTGTATATTTATACAGCAAAGTAGTCAGACATGATGATGATGATGCTTTTCACAGTACAAAATGCAGCTGCCAGTGTTGTGTTTGCTGTGTTGGCTATTTCTCAGCCAATAGGATTATTATATAGAGAGAGTAGAGTTTTTTTTGTTAGGCAGCCCTTCCCCTCCTGCTGTGTGCTTTACACAGCTTCTTATACTTTTGACTCCTGTGTTCATTTACAAAGAAGCAAATTCAGATGTTGAAGTGGTTCAGAGTAGTGGCCCTATGGGTTTACAGACACCAAAATTACTTTAAAAACAGGCTGACTCCTTAATTAGGTCATCCATGAATAGCTGTAGTTTTCATTTATTCTTAATATGCCTCCTTCTGCATCAAGTGGCAGAAGACAGTTTAGGTGTGTGTATGTGTTTGAGGCCACCAGTTGATGTGACAGGACACTCTCCTGCTGTAATGCCTTCCTTCTAACGGCTGCTGCATAATGGATGTGCTGCTCTCCTCTGGGTACAAAGACATGCACAGCTGTGTAACATCCATGCATGCTCACCACTGAGTGTACCACAATCTGTTCATCATCATTCACAAGGGCTAAAAACTGTTTTTGTGAGTTTACAGGTTTGTGTGTAAGTGAAACAGTCATTTGATACCTTGGACTCAGACATGTCATGCCCATTCAAGCTGTGGGTGGGCGGGGTGATGGTGTCATGTGCCCCACCAGATTTTTGATACTGGGTTTTTTAAAATATGTTTTTACTTCATTTTTTAAATTGATTTATTATATTTCATTTTGCTTTTATTTTACTATAATTGTTTTAAAAAATATGTAATTATGATCATTTTATATTAGGCGTCTTGTAATCACGTCATAGATCATACCTCAAAAGGTCACCGTCCTGCCTATGATATTTGGTTTCTTCCAAATGTTGCAGGATAAAATCAGTTCACAACAGCAAGTAACAGCAGGCACGCACACAGCACTCTGTTCTGCATCAGTGCTTTTGAAGATGTACACTACAGCTTAAAGGGGAATCTTTAAACCTGTATATACATATATTTACACATCTTAGTGTGTAAATGACTCATCAAAAGTTTTGGAAATGGTACAGTATCGCCTCAGTTGGCGGCTGCGACATGCACCACGTACCTGAAAAGTTACAATATTTGCTGATCCACAGTCAGTTTTTCTAAATCCTCCTTAAGCTTGTCTGCTCTGTTTTTTTCTGGAACAAACCTCAATTTACTGTATATGCCATAAATTCAAATATTCAAGTATGTGGTTTTCCTGATAACACAGAACCAGTCAGCCTTCATGGGTCTTTCTCTGAGCTATATGTTTACTTTAACTCAAACCTTGTTGTGTCTCATCAGTGTGATATCATAGGATGGCGCATAAATAACCTGCCACTTTGAAGCACCTTTGAAGTGGCCTCAAAAGCATGTCATATCTATGCTTTATAGACATCCAAATTTTATGAGTTTTGGACATGCGGGAAAGAATGAAGTCTAGTCACCTTTGTCAGATAACCCTCATCGTCATGGTAACAATGATCAGTTGACCATCATTGTTATAGTCAGGTGACCTTCGTCATCGTGGTAACAACAATAAACATGTGGTTAACACTGTGAAACGTTGCAGTTTGGTTAGGTTTAGGCAACATTTGTCATTTTCAAATCATTGTTTGGGTTGCAATAATTACGTGATGAAAGTTAAATGCGTTACATAAGTGAACTCATAAACATAAGTAAAATAAGTCAATGTTGACATTTTTTGTCTGTGACATTCACACGTAAATGCCTTGTGAAAATGACTCATGATTTATATGCCGTTTGGTAGACACAGGCTTCCTTGTTACTATCGCACAAACTATCGCAAAACTGCACAATTTTGATAGCTGTGTTTACCTTATGTTTGCTGCTCCTGGTCACTTCTGGGCTGTAGGAATTCAACCTGTCTTTACAATGAGTCAAATGGATAACAGTGTGAGACAAAGAGCTGCTGCAAAAGGTAAACATAAGTGTAAATGTTTTGGAGAATTCTCTTTGTGGATGAATCTCACACACAGATGAAGACTGTACCCTATCCTCCGTTACTGTTAATTGGGTTTTAACAGATGGGGTGTTAAATAAAACCATCATTAGTGGAATAAACGTGGAAACACATGGCCTGGCTTTGAGTAGCTGTTTGCACTGAGGAGTTGTAATTATTGTGTGGCTGGATAAGAAAAGAGGGGCCATCATTGAGGGGCCTCATTCACACTGTGTCTTTGTCCCGCGCTTCTTGTTGTCATCTGCCGAGCTCTTCATCTGATCGCCATCCGGCAAACAGCTGACGCAGAGTGGCTGAAGAGGGAGATCTGCTGTTTGGTTTGGGCTTATGGCTGTCTGAGTGGCCAGGCCACTCAGCCCAATAAATACTGGGATTCTCCTCAACATTGGTCACAGAAGCAGCCAAGACACAGAAGGGTCAGATGCTGTAGGGTTACTGAGCTGTACTCTAAACTCTTGCTCTTACTCTTTCATTTAAACTCCCTCATGGACAGAATGGTATAATGTTGTTCTTGTCTCAAAAAAAACTTCATTGCCGCCTTTCAATGCTAATCATGTCATGCGGCTGTCTTTGTGTCTTTGGGAAACTGCATAATGGACCTCATACTGGACCTACTGGACCTTCCTCATCTATTTTTCCCCTCTCCTCTCTTTCTCCTCTATTTCCTTATCTCCTGTCCCCTGGTGTGCGGACCTCTCTCTGACCTCTCAGAACCCAGCGTCCTGGAGAGACATGGATGACGCCCACTCCACACCCTCTGTGGGCACCCCGGGACCGTCCAGTGGGGGACACGTCTCCCAGAGTGGAGACAACACCAGTGAACTGGGTAAGAGCCTCTGCAGACCTCCTGTGTCCCCTTTTCATATCAAAGCTCTGACTTTCCTGTGACCTCTTTCTGAGGCATGGGCACTGCTGGTGACATGGGGGCTTCTTTGATGAATGTTCATACACTTACTTCATCTAATCACTTTATCTGAATTGAATTGATTAAAACAGATAATCTAATTTTAGTGAAGGCTGCTCATGCACATATTTACCATAACCGTAACCCTAATGTGCATCAATCTCCTGCTGAAAATAGTGATTAACAGATTTTCTTCTATTTTAGTGACATTTGCTAAAAATGTACTATGGAAATTACTGACCTGGTTTATAATGAAATATTATATTTGTGAGCCATTTTAAAATATTTACATCTTCAGTGTGAACCAGTGGGCTTTGGGCTGAGTGCTACAGACATGGTAGGCAAGAAAAGTATTGAGAGACGGACTATAATGACCACTGACGACGGTGCAGTTATGTCCTCTAAATTTGCAAAAATGCACTTGGTGCATATGAACTTAGGTGATTCCAATTATTCTAGATTTAATATATATATATAAATGTATTATTTTAACACCACCAAAATGAAAAAAAAATGATAAAGGATTTACTCCTTCCCCACCAGGATTTAGTCCTGGCACTCACATTTGTAATAGTAAATTGTTTCTGCAGAAAATATAATTGGTCAGGATTTTACTTATGCCTAGTATTTCTAAAATAGGCCTTTTATGGGAATTGTTGACAGAAAGATATACAATATACAATGTTCTACAGTGTTGTCCTGTAAATGAATGATTTCAAAGGACAAATTCACAGAAAGGAGCTTGTTTGTGCATTTATGCCACTGTGCATTTTTAAAAACTGCACAGTGGTGTTTAAACAGATGTGAAGGATCTAAACTTAGACTTCAAGTGAGGAAACCACAAGGGCAATTATTGTTGATTTTCCCTACCTTTTACAGGCAGTGGAGTGCTCAATTTCAGTTCAGTTAGCGCTGATGAAGCGATCATTTGAGTTTACTGTAGTTGTCTGCTGTTATTGTCTGCTGCTGTTTCCCTCTGATGCCATCCAGGCCTGGTCCTTCTTGTGTCACCCTGGTGTTCCTGCACTTAATGTGATTTCTGATGTGCTAATTGGAGGCTGTAAGGGTTTTATGGCTTGGTTTTGTTTTTCTCCCCTTTGGGCGCAGTAAAAATAGAATGGACTTTAAAGCAACTTTCCACCCTCTGCCCATCAGGCATCATGGAGTAGAACAATAGGAGGATGCTTTGCAAGACAAGACAAACTCAGATGATTAAGAAACAATTAGAAACTGATTTAGACTGCTCCTTTGATTTCACACCCGGCGCTTTTGAAAATCATCTTAGCCTTTCAACTACACTTTAGATGCACTGGCAGTGTCACAAGTTTGTTTTGGTAAATCTTAATTCACACAGTCAGTATCCAGAAGTTGTATGTTGAAGCGAGCTGAGAAAGGCCACTGTGTGAATACCTTCTTTCCTTTGGCCTTTTTTAAAACAACAGTGGGGGGAAAACCCAAGGCCCATGCCCTTTTGACCTGGGAGAGAATGCATAGAGGATGGGGGTGCAGAATGCCCCCTGTAGAGATGTAAGGACAGAGTACTTTATGTATGAGAAACAAAGGAAAAGAAGAGGGCAGAATGATCAGAGCTGTGGTTGCTGTTGCAGGATCTACTGCATGCTACCTGCTGCTTCTCCGTGGGCCTCTGTGCTTTTTTCCCAGTCTATTCTCATGCCAGGGAAGAGTCAAACACACAAACAGAAAAGGATAGAAAGGACAGTTAGAGGCTTATCATGCTAATCTCATTTGGAGCAGATAGATGGCTCTCATAGAGTTGTAATAATGTTGTCATACATATCAGTGCAGGACTTGGAAAGAACAGTCACGTTTTTTGTGGGGTAGACTGATGTCAGTCTGAGTGCAGTGAAAGCCATCTCATTGATTTCATCTTAAGTCTCAAGTCTCTTTGAAGTTATTTTCAAATGCAACCATTCTGCATTAGTGGTTATAGACTAATGAATGTATTGATGGATTAAATGTGCCAATACCAGCCTGACAGGTTTGTGACCCGTCTCATTTTAGTGGTGAGCAGGTGAGTAGATGCTGTGACTCCATAATTCTGTGCCTTGGTCTTTAAGTCCAAAAAAGACTCACATACACTGAGAATGGATTTTATGTTGAAGGAGGAGACATCTTGTGTCCAGCAGGAAAACTTGTGAACATTTTAATGTGGTAATTATACTTTTTTTCTAATACAGGAGTGGAGGGAATCAGCAAAGTATCAAAATTGAGCAGGGAGGAAATTTGGTGAGACGTCATGGGCCAGTATAGTTAGGCAGCTAAAACTCAACAACATTCATTCGGCACCAAATCACAGTGCACAAATGATTTCCAGAGCCAACGTTCAGTGCCAGACCTGGAGGTTGTGTGCATGTTATGTAGTGAAGTTGAAAGTTAAGGTGGAGGATGGGTGGGTAGTGTATCCAACTTTCATACTGAAGATCTAGATCAGACCTTTTCTGAACCATAAACACAAACTTTCCCTAACCTTAACCACCACATCTGCCATATGTGCAGATAGTGTAGAAATACCTCATTGTAGAAAAGTTATTATGTAACCTGAAACTCCAATGCAATAACCTTTCTTTTATCAAGTGCTTTGAGCTCGCTAAGCTTAATCATATTTCGTAGGAAAAAACATGTCAGCAGTAAATGTTGAGGGACACTTTCCATCACAAAACTTAAAGTAACTGCCACATTGGAGCAATTGATGCGAGGCAGTTATTTTTAATGAATATGTCACCATAAATTATATGTACTTTCACAGCTACAAAGTTTTTTAGCCCTTGTTAAACAAAACAACAGAACATTTTAAGCCTTTATAGCAAATGTATTTATTACAGTACATTTTTTATATCCATTTATCCCAAACCCAAAAGTTCCATTTGAAATCTTTGAAGTGACCCCCAGGTTGGGCTACATTGTAACCCTTTTTACACAGAGATTGCACAATATTGCCACAATGAAGACCCTTCTCTACGGCGCCTTTGTTTATTTACACTGAAAAACACAACGGTGTCATAACACTGCTCCACTGTGTGACTTTAGATAGCAAGCTGGTGTTCTGCAATTAAAAGAGATGTAACTGGTTGTTTTTCTTCTTCTTTGAGTTAGCTGCTAACTGCTGCTAGCTGCCTTTAAATCTCTCGGTTGAGGGTCGCACACAAACCATGTCGACAAAATGTCATAGCCCTGTCTCGTCGTTCCGCCTCGCTGGCTCCCTCCATTTATACAGACGTCGATTAGGTGCTGTTACTACCTCCGTTGCTGTCTCAGCAGTGGAACAACTTTGAACCCCCATTATACCGCCATGACAAATATATATATACAAACGGTGAGGATTATCAGAGGCACAACAGGCCCACATTGAAAGGGCTATGTAAAAGGGGCTTGTGATTCAAGACTGAGTGCAACAATAGGAATTTTGCTCAACCATAAATCAAACAAAATTCCCAGTTATTTAAAATTACAAAAATTATTACAAAATTACAAACGGCAAAGAGAATCATAAGGTTTTCAAAATTGCCTTTGGCAGAAGTATGATTATGATAAGGTTTAAAATTTAATGGCAATCCAGCAGAAGACAGGAAGTGATTGTGTTGTGCTCATGTAGTGGGACGTCATTAGCCATGATTCCATGGTCTGCTGAAACCTTTTAAAATCAACTGTCATTTGGGAACACTTAAGTGGTGGCAATGTGGCTTCCAGCTCTGGCTAACCATGGTAGATGATCCATCCAATGTGGGGCTGGTGGTTTGGTTCATGGCTGCCTGCTCCCCTGTAGGCTCCCAGGTTTGGGTTGTTGCCTTGTAAGCTGTGTGATATGCAGAGAGAGCTGTCTTTGATAGCTCACCCCCCAGGGTGACTGCTGTCGACCACAGCTAAAGGGGCTGAGCTCCCCCAGGAATGTTTGGAAGGGGTCTGGGGGAGGACAAGCAGGAGGCTTGAAATGTCCATCACAAAGACCCCAAATAAAACAAAAGGCAGTGGGAGTGACTCCAAAAAGATCCTGCACACTTGTGAGAATTGGAATGTGAGGAACAGGATGTGTTGCATCTTTTTGTCACATCCAGAGCCTAGAGTCAGGAGGAAGGAATCAGGAATGTGGTGAGGTGGAGGTGCTGACATGCCAATGACATCACAGCTTGAGTCAGACTGTGGGCTAATTTCCCTTTAGCATCTGTCATGCTGTGAATCTCAGAAATGTTTTCAAAACAGAGGGAAAAGACAGTGACAGAGAAAGAGGGGGGAGAGCAAAAGATAAGAGAAAGAGCACATTGTTGTGTCTGCTCTCACAGAAAATAAGCAATTATTTATTTAAAAAGAAATGACCAAATTTACTATTTTATGTTCAAATAACTGTACATATTTTCATGTACCTCTAAAGGCATCTATGCTTAAAGATAGTTCTGTTTTTGAGGTCTGTTTCAGTACAATTTGATGGAGGAAAACAGAATTTCACTTCTGTTGCATTCGAAAAATTGTCATTTAACCTTGAACAGTTTCCATTGAATATACTGTGTGTTCTACTAAAGAAATAGTCCCAGTGAACTTGCAGGACCACTACATTGCTCGTGCACCAATTTTTGCACTCTTGTGCTTTTGGAATTATGTAATTGCAGCTGGCCTGCTGATCTAGCGCACACTTGAAATTTGAAACAGCCTGCAGTTTGTCAAGTGAGTTTTGAGAGGCTCCTTTTTGATGCTTCTGGTTCGTGTGGCCAATAGTTGTAATTGGCTGGTGGTCACACACAGCATGGGCAACATAATCTTGATATGCTTTATCTTCTTCTCAGTGGGTAACCATTTGTGGGCCTGCTATAGCAATGTGTCAAACAAATGAAAAACACAATTCTTTTCATTTCTTAATTTAAGTGAGAAAATAATTTTTCTTTTTAAATAATTGCAATTGTAATGAACCAACCCTTTGAAAACCAAATAAAGGACTATTATATCCAAACACAGCAGCATTGTTCGCTTTTAACACAGTAGATGTGTTACCTTTATATAGAGTATGTGCTTTAGTCATCTATGCCCACGTAATGTATCGGCACTTACAATGTCACCTACAATGTGATGAATCACTTAATAGTAAAATGCAAATGATCTCCTCCACTGGTTTCAGAAAGTGCTCCAGCATTCTGAGCCATTTTCTTTATTCCACAGGCACTTACATGTGCAACTTATGAGTGGATTTCTTAGTATCTCTCACTGTCATTTGGTGCTTCCAGCATGCAAACTGCTTGGCTTTAAACAGTTGCATCTCCCCATCAATAGCCTCTAATCTTAATTTTCCTCTTCTCACACAGAGGATTCCCCATGTATTGGAAACCTTCCAGACTACTCCATTTAGAGCTGTGTATCATGTCTAATAAGGGGAGGGACAGCAAGGTGTCACTGATGATGGATCAGGGCCCTGCTGAGCTCATTAGGCAGGCCACGCTGATTTTGCATCACTGATGCAGCTGGGAGTGCTGCAATCAGTTCTGCTAGCCGCTCTGCACTTTGTCTTACGCACACGTCGCCCACAACATCAGCGGCCAGCCTTTCCCGTCTCTGAGCTACAGAGAGCAAAGGAGACTGCAAAGGAGGCGATGAGAGAGAAAGCGAAACTAAATTAAAGACATACAGTTTCAAATGTCAAGAATGTCTGACATGCAAGGACATTGTGTGGACCTTTTCACTAGAAATAACTAAATCATGAAAACCTTCCTATAAGCCTTGCTGTTGTCAGTGCAGTAAAATGGTTTTTTTTAAAACAAACATTTTTTTTTCACAAATTTTGACTGCCAGTATTTTGAATTATGCTCAATTGAAATATTCTCACTGAACAGGCAGATTTGTTTCTTACTTTTAAAGAAAATGAGGGCTAGCGATAATACATAAAAATGACTTGGGAAGATGTTGATTTTTTATGATTATTTGTTTTTGCAAGAACTTATTCACAGGTTGGTGCTCAGCAGTTTACTTAAATACAATATTTAAATACATGTTAATAAATATTGCATTACTTTCCATCTCCAGACCATCTAACATCACCTCAAGTGAAGAGCAAGAAATAATTTTAATATTAAACTTTATTAACACCTACAATAATCCCCACATTTACATGCATACATTACATATACAGTACATTAAATGATTTACAGTAGAAATGAGAATAGGATTAAAAAGGATACATCAGTAAGTATTTGATAAATAACTTCATAGAGAAATATAGAAGAGTATAACAGCAATGAGGGTGACTGAACAGTCTAGCATACACACATATAAACATTGAGATGACCTCATGAATTTCCCCTTGGTGGATAGTAAAGTTTATCTTGACATGATTAGTTCTGTGGCAAAGCTTTAATCTAACTTTTTTGTAAAACACTATTCTTTTAACTAAGAGATATCTTTGACTCAGAGAAAGTACAGTATTTGGTCCAGTTTACAATTTTATACTACTAAAGTCCTTCCTAATATAAAAGATGTCTGTCATTCAGCAACACATTTAGGCAAATGTTACAAAGCCAGGAGGAGATTTCTCGTGTTCACAACACCTCGATGGCTTCCAAATGTTTTGAATGCAGCTAGGAGCTTAATAGAAAAGGGAAAAAATCCCTAAAATATGATAAAGAGATATAAATCTATAAAAAGACAGGGTGAACAAAGCTGAGTATATAAGATCAGCAGAGGTAGAAGGGTGTAGAAAGGATAGGAAGACTTCTCTTCATATTGTAGGGTGCTGTTTTTTTTAATGTTTTTCTTCTGAGCCCGGGGGCAAGACTCTAGCCATCCTTGCGGTAACACCCCTCCATCTACACTCCCCTCACCTACCCCCTTTTGGGTCACGCGTGCAGACACTGGCAGGCAGGGTAGAGCGGGAAGGGGGGGGGGGGGGGGGGGGC